>CABFPE010000226.1:718386-767455 GCA_900660155.1 Hofstenia miamia | reverse complement strand
AAAAAATTGGTTTTCTGAAAATAATATCCAGTTTTTGCAATGGCCACCAAGTTCTGCTGATCTTTCTCCAATCGAAAACGTGTGGCAGATATTGAAAAATGATGTTGAGAAGACAAATCCGAGAAATATATCCGATTTAAAAGAAAAAATCCAAGAAAGTCAACACATTTTGACATCTGAAATGAAGTCCTATTTAATGAAATCAGTTTCAGTTCGTTTGAATGAAGTTATTTCTACAGGATGAAAACAAATTAGACTTTGATGCTTTTTACTTATAGTCCTTTAATATATCTTTAAAATCTTACCTTTCTTGAGTTGTTACGTTCAGTAGTTCAAAAGTAATATGCCTTTTTTCTAGTCTCATTTTTTTGCAGCCAACTATACTAAGATTGCAGAGTCGCTCAAATTAATTGCCAGCTTGTTGTTTGCGCTCATTTGTTTAAAATAGTTAACAGAACTCAATTATTGAATATTATGTAATAAAAAATAATGGATATACATTTCTGTTAGAATGAAAGTTTGACAATCACGAGATCTTTGGAAAGCTCTAATCTTATATGGTATTGAATTGAAATGATGATTGTGAGTGCATCTCACGAAACTCTTCAACATTCTCCCATATTTCCCTCGCTCTTATTCTATAACCTCTTGGGTGATATTTTATAAAGTCTGGATCCAAAAGTTTCTTACTGTACTCCACTTATTTTCCATACAAAACCTTTGTTAAAAATGCGATATTAATCTAAAAGCATTTTTCAGTTACGTTAAGCTCGACGTCCTCTTCAGAAAACATTTCGCAAGCAAGACTTCAAATCAAGCAAATTTTCAATAATATAAATTGGAAAAAAACATTTGAAAATTGTTTTTGAGCCATTACTTTAATACAAATTGATTAATTATACTAAAAAACTAATTAAAATAGTGTTAAGATTGTGCTTTCATGTGATAAACTGAAAAAGCTGTAATTGTTTTTTCGTAGAAACATGAATAAATTTCGTGGTTTTCCATATTCATATGGATTTTTTCGTGCTGGTATCAATTTTTTGAAAAGGGTGGTAATGCCCAAAAGTAGCCTGAGCACTGATACCTGGCTGAGGAGACGAAAAAGGAGCTCATAATGCGTTCTTGCTTCCTCTCATTGGACTCACTGCAAAATATGAGAACGCCATAGAGCAATAGAGTGGTCCTAGACGTCCCACTTTCCTTTTCATATCAATTGATTACAACAGTAATCATTAAAAAATGACTTAGGACGTGCATTATCCATTTTTTGGTGCAAAAGCTGAGATGGGGTTATAATACTAAATTGAGATCCATGGCCGGTTTGATTATAAATTTTCACCACATCTGGCTACTAGAAGTCCTTGCGTTGGTGTTCCTTTTTTAACTTTCAAGGAGGTTTACTGCATTTAAAATTACTAGAAGACATCATCAATTCATTGTTCTTACGTTAATTATTTTCAGCTGTTTGTGTTTGTAAAAGTTAGGTTTCAGCAATACAAACCAGTGAAACGTCGTCATCAAAATCCCGAAAAAAGGAGTTATTCTGACTACATAATCATTCAAATCAACATAAATAAAAATATATTTATTAATAACAATTTAATGAATTTTAGTTCGCTTCAATAATTGCTCTTTGGAGAGGGCGTTTGATATTTGATAAATTCTCAATGAAGAATTGAACTGAATAAATCAAAATGTTTTTGCGAAGCTCACTGATGTTTAACAAAATAACTTGCAATTATATCGGCAAAGTCAATTAATAAATACATTCATTTTGAAAGCAAACTAAGCTTATCTTCAACTATTGTGAATTTGAAATTTAAAAAAAATTATGTATTAACACTTTTGGAAAAACCTTGAATTTTTAAAGTATGTTAATCTAATTCAATTCAAAATATTCATTCATACTTCATTATACATGATCTGTTTAATAATTGTCCCCGCCAGAGGACGTTTTCTCCCCAAGAGCATTAGGTATTTTTTGTACTTTGCTCTTCAACACGGCCCATAAGTTTTCGATGCAGTTAATATCAGGACAGTGCAGCGCCATAGCATGAACTCACCTTTGATAATTTGGAGGAACTGCATTTCCATGAATTCTATTAATTTATCTTCGAAATCTCGTTCTAAAAGGTCATATTCTTTGTCTTATATTCTAGTAATTCAATAAACTTATATGGATATTATTCAATAATTGTGTTCTGCTATCTATATTAAGCAATTAATTTGAGTGACACCGTATTTCCATTACAACTAAATTGCCTTATTATCTTAACATTATTTAGCCCCACTTGCTTAGACTTTTGATTATTACTCAAAATAATGTGGAGCTTTCTTAGACTTAGTGGCTTTCCTTAACGATTATTGAGTTCGTAATCTCTAATAAAATTTTTCAAATGATCTGCACGTTCTATTTTCCGTATTATTTTACAAACATGGGTAGTATTTCAATTTTTGCAAAAATTATTGTTGCTAATATCAAAAAATTAAATAAAGTGATCACGAAAATTTATGTTTGGCATGAATTCCATCGTTTCCAAATGCTAAAAGCAATGCAAAATCTATTTCAAAAACCCCTACTTTTTAGATTCGTTAACGTCATCAAAAATATAATGGCGTCGAATTTCTGAAAATTTCAAGTTAATAGTTGATATAAAAAATATTTTTGCAAATTTCTTTTAAATATCATAATCCAATCTATAGATAGTTGAGGAAATCCTCAATCCCCAGGCCCGAGGACCCGAAGAATCATAGGAGAAATAGGGTTAGGCGAACTAAGCTTAGCAATGGAAGAAATCATGCTAAGAAAAATAATTCAATAATTACTTAACAAATTGTAAGCATTGTAAACATTTTTTTTCGCTTTTGAGAAACATTGCTATTATGAATAAAAATGAAAATAAACAAAAGTGAAGTATCTTGTTACCTGTGGAGTTTCAAAATAAATTGTGTATTAAAAATGACAGGCGTTGCACGATTAGTTTTGGAAATTGGATAGTGAACTACTTTCTTCAATATATTTATAATTACAAAACAAAAAAACAATTGGATATAGAAGGAAGAAGTTGTATCTAACACTAGTATATAATAAAAGAAATTTCTACAATGGAGGAAAGGAAAACGAAAAGTTTCAGCCAATCAGGAAGTGCAGACTACAAAATTGTCCTCATAATCCAAATTTCTCAGTAAACTTGATTAAGAAAAATTAAAAACTAACGGTGAAACCCAGATTGCCTATGGCACTTAGAAAAAAAAGAAAACTGAATATTTTTAAACACACCAAATGAACTAAATATTTCTAAACGTCAGGGACAAAAATGGCTTGAAGTTTCAATATGCATTTCTGTCCGATTGATCGACGTTAAATTTACATTGGGTCATATTGTAGAGGAGATAATCGAGGTAGGAACAACAGCCAGGGGGAAATAACTAGACTTCTTTCAGAAACTTTTTGGCGTTCGAGCATTATCAGGGACAATTTTTCTCTATATTAGGTNTACTTTCTTCAATATATTTATAATTACAAAACAAAAAAACAATTGGATATAGAAGGAAGAAGTTGTATCTAACACTAGTATATAATAAAAGAAATTTCTACAATGGAGGAAAGGAAAACGAAAAGTTTCAGCCAATCAGGAAGTGCAGACTACAAAATTGTCCTCATAATCCAAATTTCTCAGTAAACTTGATTAAGAAAAATTAAAAACTAACGGTGAAACCCAGATTGCCTATGGCACTTAGAAAAAAAAGAAAACTGAATATTTTTAAACACACCAAATGAACTAAATATTTCTAAACGTCAGGGACAAAAATGGCTTGAAGTTTCAATATGCATTTCTGTCCGATTGATCGACGTTAAATTTACATTGGGTCATATTGTAGAGGAGATAATCGAGGTAGGAACAACAGCCAGGGGGAAATAACTAGACTTCTTTCAGAAACTTTTGGCGTTCGAGCATTATCAGGGACAATTTTTCTCTATATTAGGTTGCCTTGTCCTAATAACTAAATTCAGGTGATTAAGTGCCTAAGCAATAGGCCTAAGAGCAAACGATGCATACTTCAAGAAGAACCCGAGATTATCTTTTACACATAAAGGGCTTAATACTGTTTCAAACGTTGTTGATTGAACAAAATTTTGAGCCAATTGTTACGGAATATAAATAAGCTTAATTGGTATAATCGTGAGTGTTGCATTAATTTGAAATTATGATGTAGCCCGACATGTCAATTCGTTATAGCAATTAGTTGGCAGTTGATTACTTTAAATTAGACCATGACTAGTCTCTTTTAGGTCTCTGCATCAGCTGTATGCTGTGAAAACAGTTTGATCAACTGCTGTTTTCAATAAATAAAGCTGATGAAAGTTAAATACTTTGTATAAGTTTATGAGTATAATAGGCTAATATATTTAATAAATTCTTAAAAATTCACTAGCCCAAAATTGGGAAAGTTTGGCAAATATTTGGCAAATTCCTGGAAAGTGTGCAAATTATTTTTAGAATTTACCAAATATTTAGCAAATAATTGCCAAATCGTTGGAACCAATTAGCAAATAAAATCCAAAAATTTGGCACACATTTGGAATTTTTTTTCCAAGTTTTCCACTATTTTTACTAGGGTAACACGAGAATTTTTATGTTAGTTTTAAATTAAAGTGTATTTTCTATTAAATGTAATGTTAGTATTAAAATTCATTTCTTAGATATTTAAGAAATCCCAAAAGCAATTACTAAGTATCTACAATGATCTTCAAACTTTTATGCAAATCTCGCTATTAACTGAAGCTTACTAAAGCGACCACAACTTAAACTAAGTAAATTTCAAAATATTGTTAAAACCACATGCTTTAGTATCAATCAATGCAGCTGAATTAATGAAAACAATGAACAGGTTCAACACTAGCAAGATAAGTGACAGAAGTAGCATGTCCGTTTCCGTTAGGAAACAAATTTTGCAAAAAATAATGTTCGCATTCCAAAGACACGTATATTCACACAATCCATACAAAAGGAATATTTTTAGAAATATGAAATTTCCTTTGATTTATTATTTATGTGTCCATTTTAATCAAGCGAGCAAATGGCTTTGTGTTTAGTTATAAATTACTTTAGTATACCAGCTTATTAGCAGTACATACTTTTAGTTATATTCTTTAACTATGATTTAATAAGATATTACCCCAAGCAATTGTAGCTTTAAATACACATTTTTGAAAGATTTTCTCCAAGCATCTATTAGGCAATTTGCGTGATATGGAGTTTCGAAGCAACAATGGTTAGATGCGCCTACCTGATTATAATAAAACTGTTATAAAAATTATTCCTATGTTTCAAGTACATGAAAATATTACCAGTTTTTTCTATGAAAAATGCATTTTTTGCAAAAGCATTCAAATTCGTCCCATACCTAATGTTAAAATAAAAAATATTCTTCAGAATTTTTTTTGAAATATATGCCTTTGCTAGTAGTACCTACACACATTATTAATATTTGTGAGTACCAAACATAAATTATAATTGATTCAACGTATCAATTATAATTTATGTTTGGTACTCACAAATATTTATTCTTTATGGTAGGTCATTTCCTAATTGTGTTGCGAGGTTTGTGCGAATTTATAACTTGTCACTTCTCGCTCTTTATCAACTTCTAGAATGGGATGATCAACTTTTCATTTGCTACAATTTTCAAGAAAATTACAAAGCACCGGGTATTATAGCATTAGATGATTTGCATAGTGATACAAACATACAACTTGTATCCATTTTTACTACTGTCTTTATTCATGTCTATAGTTTTTTTGTGTTATATATTTTGTAGACGTGCTATCCATTTGAAAATTCGCCTTGAAGCCCCAATTTAGTAGTTTCTTTACAGTACATTGCTTTTCTTTTAATTCATTTTAAAAAAATTGTCATTGTCTCTTCTCCAGTGGCGTACACAAGGGGAGTCATAGTCAATGTGGGATGTCCCCACGTCAGGTTATCAAAACAGATTTTGATTGTTTAAATAAAACAACGTTTGGCAAAAAATTTAAAAAAAATTTTAAAAATAAGTCGGGAAATACATTTTTAGAGTCTGTTTTTTCAATATTTTCGCATGTTCAAGTTTCACAAAACCCAGTGTACGCCACTATCCATGCCATGTCGGAGCCTATCTTCGAGTTTTTTATCTATTCTATCTAAGGATTAAGTAAGAAAATATCGAGGCTGTTATCAGCAAAAGGGTTGCTGTTTGCTGTTAATAGCAAAATGTGAAGCCCTGCTAATAATTCAAAAAAGTAAAACAATAATTCACTCGAATTTGATCCATCATTGTGTGCATTAAATAAGGAAGCTTAAACTACATTTTTATAACAAGGAAAAACTATAATTAGGGATTTCCTAGGTAGACAATTTACTTCAAAGGCCTAAAAGAACACTAAAACTCATGCAAAGAGAATCTTCTTGTGAGACTAAGAACACAGGTGTTGCAAACATTGAGAATAGCTTTAATTTTTTTCCAAAGTACATTCAAAGGGAAACATGTTCTTGTTTAAATTTCTAAGAGTATATTTCCAAATTATTAAATTCTTATTGATTTTTAATGCAAAACTGGTAACTTTCAAACATGCGTTTTCAGTGAAATAAATTTAACCATCAAATAGTTAAAAATATATATAAATAAATATATGCCTTAACGAATAACTAAGAGATATGAGTTTCTCAAAAATAATGTTACCTAACATTTGTTTGATATGTATAAAAAAATTTCAACAGAACAATATAAAATGACTCCTATGAAATCTTATTATTTTCAATATTTGTATTGCCTAAATTTTCTTGATGGTATGAAATTACAATGCATGTCAATAAAAAACGCAGCTAATTAAAAACGCTTAGAATGATTCCAATAGTTAGAAATGATCAATATGTATCTATATGTTTTAGCTTGCTCATTGGCTCCACTGCTTGGCATTATCTCAAGCTTTCAGACAAGTAAAATATAAGAATACTGAAAACTATGACATTGTGAATCGCTCAGATATGCTTGCTGGAAATGCCGGAATCATTTTTGGCAACAATACATGTACAAAAACTTTCAAGTATGGTCTGTGGAAGATTTACGCAAACAATACTGATTGCTATGGATTTCTATTGGATTTTCAAAGAAAAGCTTGTGCTCTAGTATATATATATATATATATATATATATATATATGTATCCATAACGTAGTTCCATTTATAGTGTTGCAATAATGCTTGTGATGAAGGAAAACTTGAAGGTGCTTACCTTCACTCAATATTTAATCATTTATTTGCATGTCAATATATTGAAGTATGGTCTTAGCGATTATGAAAAGCTATGCATTGTTGAAACTAATCTACATTTTGGCATTCGCATTAAAGAACACTTTAGAGTTCATATTAAAACAAAAGGCAAATTTTGAAAAAGCCATGAAACTATGCATATCTTAATTATTTTTGTCATAATTGTATGACAACAAAAATTTATAAAACTAATAGTAGCCTTTTAATTTATAAATTACTACTGTTGTTTACATTTATGTGTTCTTTAACATGACGCAGGATTGAAAAACAAATAAGTTAGTAAGTAAATAAATAAAAGCATTTTTTTCAATTCATCCAAACATAACTACAATGTGCTAAACTTCTTAATTCCCAATTTTTGCTTAAATTGGTTTCAACTTGATTTTCGTGTCCTTTCCAATATTAGAAAAATACAAGTACTGAAACTTTTACTGAACATTTCTTATATTTTCAAGTGAAGTCAAGTAGATTAAATTATTATAAACACAATTTCTACATTTCTTATTATCTAATTTCATGTAAAACTTGAAGTCAAAATGCACAGCCAGAGCAATTCATTTGATGCAAAATTAATGAGAGATTGTAGAGAAATAAATTTAATTGCTTAATTTCCTACTCAATGCAAACTTTAGATTTTCACAGGATTTCTCCTAAACTGTATAAAATTGCCTGCTTATTAGCAAGACTTATTTTTAGGAATTCTCCTTGGTAATCGGACAGTAAAATTACAAACATTTTTCGTAGCTCCACATCTAGTTAACTCCAATGAATCTGAAAGTCCACTGCAAAATGTCACAGTGCGTTCTATACTTTCGCTCCAAATCTAGGGTTAACTCCAATGAATCTGAAAGTCAACTGCAAAATGCCATTGTGCGTTTTATAATTTCTTTAAAAAACTTGAAAAAAGTACTTAATGCTGCACTGAACCATGTACTGACTACCACTTGTAGAAGCAAATGATTGTGCTTTGGGACTTGCTTTTAAAAACTTTTCAGCAAAATTTGCCTGATTTTTATGACATCATTATTTATGAGATATATTTGTATAGGTATATTTGTATTGAAAATATATAGAAGAGTGGAACCAAATTTAAACTGCCAACTTATGCATTTAGATATTTGCATTGAAGGGACTTAGACATTAGAATCATGTGATGTTACTAGCCGATATGAATTTGAATGAAAATGGAATTATTTATATTCTTAGAAATGGTATTAAAACCGCAAGACATCTTTAGTAAAATATCACAGTGAAATTGTTTCTTAGTTTTTTGAGACTCGCATAAAAATTCACCAACATCTCGCTCTTTTACTAGTTTCTTGACGAGCATTATCGTGGGAATCTGAATTTGTTATTAACAAATTTTTTAATCATTTGAAAAGACTCAAAGCAAAGTAATTTATTGAGCGAACTACATAATAATATATTCATGGGCATCTTTAACAATTTTGTGCATGAAATATTTTTATATAAAATGAAAGCGGGGTGGAGGTGGAAGCACATTTACTGTGGCAAATAGGGTTCATCTAAGATATTTAACAACTGATGTTGAGAAGTTTATTCAATGAATGGTAAAAAATGCATGTTTATGTTCTTGTACATTGTGTTATGTATAAGTGAAGACACTCTGGTCTTTCCATTGTAGTTGCATTCTAAAACATTGATTCCAAAAATTCACCTGCAAACAGTTTTACATTATGAAATATATCTTACATAATATTTCTTCCGCTCTTGCATGTAATAACATACAATTGACTAGATGATATCATAGGGACAGTATTTAATCATATTTTGCGTGGGAAACTAATAACCAAATTAATCATAACGAGAATAACCTATCTCCATCATAAATTACAAAATGTGTAGTTTCTGAACATGTTTCAGTAAAATGAAAGTAAGACGGATTTTCAAGAGTCCTCTTTTTTCATTATTTGTAGTAACTATTATCATGTGGATTATTCAAAGAAAAAATAATATTTCAAGAAAGGCTTTAGTATATTTTTGTTCTGGTGACATCCATTGTAACGGCTGGGGAGATCGAGTTAAAGGCATTGTAACAGGATACGTCATCGCTCAAATGACAGGAAGAACTTTTAAAATTTACATGCCTCGTAAACCATGCAATATTACATTAATGTTACAACCTGCAACAATTGACTGGTTACCAAATAAAAGAGAAGTGAACCTGAGCAACTATTTTATTCTCGGGATGGGAAGTAGATCTTCAAACAAACAACTTCTTCTTGTTGAGAATCCAGAATCGTTTCCTCGAATTGTACAGTATCTTAGCAACATTCATTTACTACCACGATTAAGAACTTATGATTCTTTTCCAAAGTCACTATCAGTACTCAGCGATGCTCAAATTTATAAGAAGGCTTATGACGAATTGTTTAAAGTTACCCCACTATTAAATAAGCCCTTAGAAGAGCTTTTGAAAATCAAGCATAAACAACTTCACTGCATTCAACTGCGATTCACTAAAGGTGGAAAATCCAAGGGTGCATTCGAGTCGGAGATGCTCACAGAATCCCTTCCCAAATTTTTTGCATTTATGCGAAGTCTTTCCAATGGAAAACCAGCAACTTATTTCGTAGCTTCAAATGGAATTCATGCAATTGTCGAAGGTAGGCGCACTTTTGGAAAGAACTTTCTCGAAACCCCAGGAAAACCATCGCATATTGATCAGGTGTTTAAATGCATGGGCTTGGAAAAAGTCATTCTTGATATTGAAGTATTGAGACGTTGCGATTCATTAATTTTATCAGATTGTGGGATTAGCTTCATCGCGGCTTTCCTTAGAGAAAAAGGCGATTCTAATTTATTTTGTATAAATTATTCACGAAATATTGGAAGAAATGCTGGTGATCTTATTGTAAGATGCAATCTTACTAATATTCCATACTTTTATATGAAGGGCCGTAGGAACTGGTAGTTTAGCAACAACCATAGTGACGTTTAAATTATTTTCTGTATTTCTGTACAAATTTAGTTTTGTTGAAGATTTCTTATAATGCTAAATTCGATTTTCGCATAAATGTGAACATTTTTCCCATCTCTGGTGCTCAGATAATACTGCTGTCTAAAGCCCAATAAGGCAACACACAACTAGCCTCAACTAATTTTTTTCTGTAAATCATCCAAGTACCGTAAAGTCAGATGTAGCGACGTATGAAGTGAAAGAGGAGACGATTTTTGATCTAGCGGTGTTTTTACGTTTACGATAACATTATTCTTCATTGAGTTATGTGCATTTAAAAAATTTTCATTGAAACCATAACTTATTTGAAAAAATTCGTTGGTTTATTAGGGCTAATAATAATAATAAAAAAGGACTTCTAGTGTACCCATTACAATTGCACAAAGTTTAAATTTAAATTACAAGTACTAATAATTCTATTTTAATCCACTCTCACAAAATTGAGATTCTCCCTCCAAAAATTCCTGTTTAGCTATATGCCTGTATTACACAATACAATTTTTTAATATTGATGAATATAGTTATTCATTTAAAAATTTATTTAATTAATTTGGTGTAAATCAAAATAAAAATTGCGTCTTGTCAAATATTTTATGAGGCTCCTTTGTGCCAAATTCTTAGCCAATTCATGCTGGAAAAATGGTTCCAGTCACGACCTTTTTACAATTATAAAGAGTAGGAGGCGGTAAACAGTGTTTAAAAGAATTAGACAAAGTTGCTCTCTAGTCTCATGTTTCCGACTTTAAATCTCGAGTCTCATCTCAAATCTATATTTGGTTGCTCTTTCTGTTAATGACGTAAAGAAGCTATTGTCATATAATAATCCTCGTTTTGAGCCGATATTATTGACTTAAGTAAAAGAAAAGTCAATATATTTTAAATTTATTTCTTGAAAAAATATTGACTAAGTCTCTGAGTTGATTTTTTTTCAAAAATCGTTGATTCTCGTCTCGAATAGTAATCCCTGGGGGGCAATGTCTACATTTTATGCGCTTTAGAAATTTTGGTTTAATTTTAATGAAACATACACAAGAGATAAGAAGCCCATTTTTATTCTATCTATTCTAAATTAATGAATAATTTAAGCTAAACAAAAATATAGCAAAGGGTTGACAATGGTGCAAATAAATAGGCTCTAGTACTTGCTCTAGTGAAAGTCCCACCGTGTATTACTTCGATGGGCTTTGAAAAAAGCTATGTACTAGAGCAAAGTCCCATCGTGTAACAGCCAATTAAGCGAACAAACTTTTGAAATATAGACAATGAAGCCAACCAAATACCAAATATAGATTTTTAGATGCAAAAACGCTGAATTTTGGTGGAATTTGCAACAAATAAGTTAGACGGTGATTTTGCAGATAAGGTTCAACTAAATTTAATTAGTATTCAATAATAGCTAAAAAAGGAAAATACGTATACCTTTGTATTTATACTTATTTTTGTGGCTAAGCATATGAAAAATAAATTTTTCAAAAAGTAAATATGTCTACTTTCCATTGGTAAATGTTCAAATTTATTAAAAAAAATATGCAAAATATCAGCACTACGTTAGAATTGTTTGAAAACTACTAAAATTCACTTTGACTTCATACATTAATATGTTGCTTCGCGATATTTTTAAAAACATTCACGATAGAATGAGTTTACTTAATTTCATCATTAAAATACTTCCAAAACTGATTTTCTTACAAAAAATATAGTAACCTGTTAAATAAAAAATATGTCAAATGTGTCTGTAATGCCTGCTGCAAAGTATATATATGTATACCATACACAAATGTGTATATAAATATAGATTTAGTTGGGATACGATAAAGGTGTTCTACACAATCGTTATTTTCAATTTCATGCCTAATCATTTCATCACCCACTCTATGCTTAAAATTATGTTCTCTTTGATTTTAAAATCTGTTTTTAAATAATCTATGTTAAAGTCGAAGCTATTTCAAATCGCTCATCCAAATTATATATATATATATANCTATTGTCATATAATAATCCTCGTTTTGAGCCGATATTATTGACTTAAGTAAAAGAAAAGTCAATATATTTTAAATTTATTTCTTGAAAAAATATTGACTAAGTCTCTGAGTTGATTTTTTTTCAAAAATCGTTGATTCTCGTCTCGAATAGTAATCCCTGGGGGGCAATGTCTACATTTTATGCGCTTTAGAAATTTTGGTTTAATTTTAATGAAACATACACAAGAGATAAGAAGCCCATTTTTATTCTATCTATTCTAAATTAATGAATAATTTAAGCTAAACAAAAATATAGCAAAGGGTTGACAATGGTGCAAATAAATAGGCTCTAGTACTTGCTCTAGTGAAAGTCCCACCGTGTATTACTTCGATGGGCTTTGAAAAAAGCTATGTACTAGAGCAAAGTCCCATCGTGTAACAGCCAATTAAGCGAACAAACTTTTGAAATATAGACAATGAAGCCAACCAAATACCAAATATAGATTTTTAGATGCAAAACGCTGAATTTTGGTGGAATTTGCAACAAATAAGTTAGACGGTGATTTTGCAGATAAGGTTCAACTAAATTTAATTAGTATTCAATAATAGCTAAAAAAGGAAAATACGTATACCTTTGTATTTATACTTATTTTTGTGGCTAAGCATATGAAAAATAAATTTTTCAAAAAGTAAATATGTCTACTTTCCATTGGTAAATGTTCAAATTTATTAAAAAAAATATGCAAAATATCAGCACTACGTTAGAATTGTTTGAAAACTACTAAAATTCACTTTGACTTCATACATTAATATGTTGCTTCGCGATATTTTTAAAAACATTCACGATAGAATGAGTTTACTTAATTTCATCATTAAAATACTTCCAAAACTGATTTTCTTACAAAAAATATAGTAACCTGTTAAATAAAAAATATGTCAAATGTGTCTGTAATGCCTGCTGCAAAGTATATATATGTATACCATACACAAATGTGTATATAAATATAGATTTAGTTGGGATACGATAAAGGTGTTCTACACAATCGTTATTTTCAATTTCATGCCTAATCATTTCATCACCCACTCTATGCTTAAAATTATGTTCTCTTTGATTTTAAAATCTGTTTTTAAATAATCTATGTTAAAGTCGAAGCTATTTCAAATCGCTCATCCAAATTATATATATATATGTATAAATGTATATATATATATATATATATATATATATATATATATATATGCAAGTATTATTTTTGATTCTGCTTTCGTTACAGAATATTCAAAACTATTACCAACACTATTTGTCTTATATAGCTTGGTGATTTTTTCAAAAAATTTTCTTTAAACTGATTATGAAATTTGGCATCATATACCATGGACATATTTATTAGTAAATGTGCTTGAATGGACTGTTGAAAATTTGTATTAAAGTGTATTTTTGTAGCTGTAATACTTAAAGATTTTTTTTATTTTTGTTGGAAATTTCTGATTTTTTAAGAATGACTTAAAGTCTCTCCCTACCTACCTAGTGTTCAGGTAATTATGGGGTTTATGGTCCATGAGAGTGACTACGAAAATTGATTATTTCAATAAATTTAGATAGACGCCAAAACCCATCGAGGCGTACTGTGCGGTAAGTCACATGCTATCCTTAAAAAGATTTTCATGAACCATTAAAAATTTCAAATTTCTTAATCTGCCTAAACCTAAAGAGCACACAAAATTGATTACGTATATCAAATTATTGACCATTACTGATGAAGATTTCGTCGTTAAATAATACTCGAAATCTAAATTTCCGAACACAATTGTTTTTCAAAATCCTCGTGGCATTTAATTTCCATATTTATGAAATTTTCAAAATTGCACATTAGATGTTTACAATGTATGATATATTAAGAAAGCACAAATAATTATTACAGATCAATTTTGCTTTTTTTACATTTTCTTTTTTTGTTTGAATTTATACTTGGTGCTCAAGATACCTATTGAAAGTAACGAAAATTTAGTGCTTATGGAATTGAAACCTATATTTTGCAAAGAAATTTAATTACAAAACATTATTTACCTAGAAATAATTATTAGAGATCTATCCCAGTGTATCAACTACCAAGTTCGATGACCCTTAATGTAAAAATTTGGGATATCGCTTCGATTGCATTTAACAACAAGTTCTCCAATGTTTCTCCCTAAATGTCTTGAATAGTTTATACAATAGAGGTTCACATCATCTTTTTCTCTAAGGTATGCTGCAATAAAACTTACTCCACAATCGGATAAAATGAGAGAGTCACATCTCTTAAGAATTTCAGTGTCCAGAATTATTTTGGTTAGGCCACTACAATCAGGGTTCTGAGACGCTCTATCAATATGGGAAGGAGTTCCCGGAGTCTCTAGGAAGTTTTTTCCAAATGTTCGCTTTCCTTCTTCTATAGCATGAATTCCATTCGATGCTACAAAAAACTTTGAAGGCCTTCCTTTTGATATTTTATACATAAATCTAAGCAAATCAGGAAGGGCATCTGTTAGAAACTTCGATTGGAATGCACCAGTGGGGCTTCCTGCCTCTGTGAATCTCAGTTGAATACAATGAAGCTGTTGATCATTGCTTGGCAATAGCTCTGAAATTGTTCTATTTAATAGTGGGGTCAGCTTAAATAAATCATTGTAGGCTTTTCTGTAAATATCCGCATCAATTGAATCAGACAAAGATTCCGGAAATGTATCGTAACTCCTTAAACGAGGTAAGAAGTGTATATTGCTCAAATATTGAACGATAGGTGGGAAAAATTCTGGTTTTTCCACTAGGTCAAGCTGCTTTTTCGAGGCTCTTACTCCCATTCCTTTAATGAATAAATGTTCGGGTTTAATCTCGTTTGCATTCGGTTTCCAATCAATTACTGCTGGCTGAAGCGTTTGCGTGAGATCACATGGTCTATTTGGCATATGTATTTTGAAATCTCTTCCTATCATTTTAGAAATTACGTATCCTGTAACGATACCCTTGAGTCGATCTCCCCATCCATTACAGTGGGTATCTCCTGAGCAAAAGTATACTAAGCTCTTTTTAGAAGCACTAGCATATTCTTCATATTGCAGATAGATTACAATAATAGCTATAATGGAAACAATCATAAGATTTTTATGTCGCATGAGAAAAATCTTCATAACTATTCCGTTTAACACTTTACGTAGTCATTATAAATTAAGCATGCTGGGAAGCACATTTGTTAAATAACATGTGCTTGATTTACTTAGATACCAGTGTGTTTATCAATTTTAACACAATTATTTATAGAATACTAATACTTTACTTTTTTAAATATAATTCAATATTCGTCTATTCAACGCTTAAAACAGTATATTACAAAAAATTGTTCTATTCCCAGTCTTTTTCAAATGAATCATTTTTTGTTTGTTCTCAAATGATTTTCTCTAAATTGACGTCTAATACAAATGAGAACTTCCGTTACACGCAATCGAAATCTTTTTAATTTCATGAATAATTTTTATTTATAAATTTACATCAAGAGATGATAAATTAATAACAAGGGCTATTCCAATTACATCTGGTTTCAGGTAGAATTTTGAAAAACCACGACTATTACACTTTTTATTTATCCTTATGCAATAGACCTAACCATGTACATAAATTCTCGCATCACTGAATTGCGGTCAAAAATATATATATTTGATGGGCCAGATGAGGTGAAGAATAAAATTTTGAAAAAAGTCATTATCTTTGCTTTCAATGCTTTGCACCTCACCAACATAGTTTTTCACTGTTTGTTGAGCTTGACTTTTTGTAACAAAATAATGGATACGGAATTTTGGAGTCTTTTGTCTAATAATATTAATCAATTGCACAATTGTACTAGAAAAAACTTCACAGAACAAATGTCCACTATCTTCCCTGACCAACTGTCTGTATCTAATTTCGGTTTCTGTAGAGCAAGTCCATGATTCTTGTAATAAATTTCCATATTGGCAAATCAATGCATAGTTGAATCCAGCAAAGTATTCGATTTCTATTGCATACGAGCTTATATTTTTCAGAACCACAAATATCAGGAAATGTAAATTCAGTCTGCCTAGGAGCTTCAACAAGTAGTTGAAAATTTGTATGCTCTAGACAAAGACAACATTCAGGTGGTGCGAATAAGAAGAGATGACATTTAACCGGCGCAAATTACAAAATTTGCTTAGGCCAATCTTGACATTAGTATGTTGTTCTTTAAACAAAAAATAGGTTTCCTTTAAAGTGTTCTTTAAAAATACTTTTTTTTTGAACTTGAGCCCTTCTACCATTAACAACCATTGATTTGAACCTATTACAGATACTTCTTCAATTTCATAGAAATTAGAAACCAGCTAAACTGTAGAGTTGTCAATTATCTTCGATGATACAGGACGCATATCACTGCCAATGTCAAGTCCTAAGCATTTGGTGACCTTCTTAATCACGTTTTGATTTGCGAGGGGACTTAGGTAGAGACTGAAGTACTTTTGCTTTTCTTGAACATCCCCGACCCAGATCGAGCAATTTCAAGCAAGACTCGGCCCAGTCCAAACAATTTCAAACCCAACTCAACCAAGCCTAATAAGCTTCTGAATGACCCAGATTGTCATAAAAAAGAAGCGCTACAATTTCTGACTTTGCACATGGAAAGGTCTCAAACAGTTTTTTTTAACCAAAAAACAAAATTTTTTATGTAGTTGTTGTTGACATTGACATAGACATTAGACCGCCCCTCTATCTAAGCATTAGGTATAGAAAGAATTTGAATAATCGGATTTCTCATTGAAAAAAATTTTAATGTGAAAGTACTTAATTCAGGTACAAAAATAAAGCTTAGCACAAAATTTCTTCAACACCATAGATATATCCATGCAAAAGGCTTTCAATATTTCTTAACGGCCTTAGATAAAATTGTTCAAAATGCGTCCAATTGAATTGTATTACAAAAACGTAACCCTAGTGGAAATAGGGTTAAATAATTTAAAAAATCCCTTTGAAACAAGGTTGACGTAGAATCTGATCATATGAATTAAAATATATGTGTTCAATTTCAATGAATTTGTATTCTGAATGTTGCGTCTTGGCCCGACCCGCCTAGAAGATTTGCTTACTCGACCCGGCAAATTTTTGACCCAATCCAAAATGACTTGACCCACGGGTCGACCCATTTCCAAAATAAGATTCAATTTGGTTCTAACATGTTATGCTCAGGACATATGATGATCTTGTTGCGCTACAGGGCAAAATAAATTCACACATATAATATATAAATTAAGTAGATAAAATAGGGAAGTAAACCATTTGTATTTGCTACTAAATTTGTTGGAAGAGCACATTGAAATATCATATCTTGTGTGATTACACATTGATTCATCATATTTATAAAATACTTAATTATTTTGTTACGCTACAGGACAATGAACATAATTGAAAAATTTGATCAATTACGCTATAATCTTACATTAACTTTAAGAAAAAATGATAAATCGAGAAAATTATGAATACAGAAATATGAAATGCAAAAAAAATCATAATAAAGCATGTCATAGATCAGAAGTTATGTTAAAAATACATAACGTAGAAATTGCAGAATTTTTATGTCTTGATGTATTAATAATAAAAACGTCTATGGCGGAAAAATCACAATGCTAAACACAAAATGCGCATTACACAGTGAAATTTCAACAATATCAACGGTAGTTAACGTCATTATAAATTGAATATCAGTAATTTGGTTTCTAGGCTTTAGGCGTAATTATATATGGAATGACCCTCCATAGGATTATTTCTCTTTCCCGCAAAACGAATTGCAATCTGGATCCTTTTCCTTCATATTTTTTTCAATAGTGAACATATGCACACTGCTCTGCTACCCATTATCATCTTTGTTGTCAATAGATCTCTTATTGCTCCGATCATTTCCACAATGTTGTAAAACTGCAATTATTCACCCACTTCTGAAAAAGTCAAATCTTGATCCAAATAATCGAAATTACTGTCATCCTGTATCGAATACCTCTTTTCTTTTAAAAGACATTGAACGGTCTCAACAGAAACCGGGCACTCTTGTGTGTTAAAAACTATTTATTGAGAGGTTTGGACACTGATAAGCGCGGTTTTATGAATCTAATTGATCAGAGCGCAGCATTTGATCTGGTGAATCATGATCTATTAATTATGATTCTTTTCCGTATTGGTATCTGAGGGAACGTTCTAATGTGGTTGAAATCCTATGTATACAATCGTTTTAAATTTTGTCAATATCAATACAAATAATTCTACCTGTAGTAAAATGTTATCCGGCCTTTCACGAGAAATCGTTTTGGGTCCTCTGCTTTTTATTATTTATAATTCCTCTATCAGTTGTTTTCTTATGTCACTCGACTATGACCATCATCTCTATGCGGACCATACCCAGATTTATATTATTCTTATTATTCAATATTATCTCAATTATATTGAATCTATCGTTAGAAAATTGCAAACTTTTTCGCCTTAATAAATCAAAGACTAAAATTATGTTTATTGGTTCTAACTAAAACCGTCTCTCCAATTAATCTTGAAAAATCATTAAAAATTCTAGGATGTTTTTTCGAACGGGATCTATGAAAGAAGTTTCAAATCAGCTCTATTATTTGAACTTGTAATTTGTATGTCCGTTCAATCTCAAAGATTCGTAGATTTCTGACAATTACTCAATCCTAGATGCTAATACAACAACTGGTTATTGAAAGATTATGCAAATTCTTTTCTTTTTTACATATTTTAGATTACCAAATCAAGAAATTACAAATTGTCCAAAATCGCTGTGCGCGTCTCATTTTCCGTTTAGGCTATAATGACAACATATCCCCTGCTATCATTGAACTGTACTGGCTCAGAATCAACTTTAAAATTACTATTTTTAAAGTATTTCTCATTGTCTGGAAGGCCTACATAAATTTGGCTCCATGCTATCTACAGGACTTATCATCTCCGGTCATCACCGATTCTCGTACTATGAAAGGTCGTCATTCTCATTTCACTGTTACAATTACTAAAAAGGCGAAAACTGTCTCTGCTTTTCATACGATGGCTCTAAACATTTCAAATCCTTACCAATATCAATTAGAAATGCGGAAAACATTACCCCTTTTAAAAAAGAGCTTACTAAGCTCTATCTCTTCATTGAGCAACTTGATACTTTACATTTATAGATTATTTTGTAGATATGTATCCTTAGAATATTTAATTATAAGCCTGATTTCTATAGGTTGAAATGTATATTTTTAGATATGCATGTGTATTTAGGTTAGATATTAATTTGTTTGTGTATATTCTGATTTTGCATTTAATAAAAACCTATATTTCTTATGTATACATATATATTTATAATTGATATGACATTCCTCTTTGTATATTCTAATTTTTGTATTTCATAAAAATGTATGTTTCGAATATATAAATATGTATTTAGGTTTCATATATCATTCGACTTTATATGTTCTCATTTATTTATTGAAAGATTATGTAATGAATTTAGTAGATATTACATATTATATAATTTCAATCAACTTTCTGGTAGTTTTAATTTTCTCAAAAATTTGAGTCATATCATCCTCCTACAACGCCAGTTTATTTGATTCAAAGGCTATAAAAATCTATTCTAAAACTAAATACATAATTAGAAAATTCAAGAGAGACTATTGCATTTCTGTCTTATGTACGAATCAAATAAGGTGAAAAAATTACGTAAAATATAATTTAAACAACTCTCTATGCATCAGCTTATTCCTTGCTATTGATTAAAAACAGTTTTAAAATTATNGTTACAATTACTAAAAAGGCGAAAACTGTCTCTGCTTTTCATACGATGACTCTAAACATTTCAACTCTTTACCAATATCAATTAGAAATGCGGAAAACATTACCCCTTTTAAAAAAGAGCTTACTAAGCTCTATCTCTTCATTGAGCAACTTGATACTTTACATTTATAGATTATTTTGTAGATAAGCGCACAAGAGCTTCTACTAGAAGGGTTATGCGCTATATAAGAAATAAAAATAAATAAATAAAAATAAATAAATTTTCAAATGTGATTCTTTTTATGTTTGCATCAGCTAAATAGTTAGGGCTAAGTTTTGCAAATCCGAAAAAAATCATTTTTCAGAAAAATGTAAAGTGTATGCGCTGAACATCAAAGGGTGGCCTGGCAAATTTGGATACTGGTCCAATTCCTGCATTTTAGAGATACTCCTAGAGGACTACACAAAAAACCTATCCTACCAAACTTTAATGAACGTAGTATATTCTCGAAATTA
Organism: Hofstenia miamia; assembly: GCA_900660155.1. Classification (NCBI taxonomy): domain Eukaryota; kingdom Metazoa; phylum Xenacoelomorpha; order Acoela; family Hofsteniidae; genus Hofstenia; species Hofstenia miamia. Next base: position 746,878 of record CABFPE010000226.1, on the reverse strand, counting down.
GGAATTACCTACTTAAATTTTTGCTGGTCAGTGTCTAATAGATTGATTAACTGAAATAATTTGAAAAACATTAATACAGCCATGGTCTTCTCTATGCAATTCATTATAAGTTTTGCCATTTTTATGAACATCTTCTAATTCAAATCATTTCTCCAAGATTAGAAGCATATATTGAGTTAAATATAAAATATAAAACTGAGTGAAACATTACTTAACATTATTATAATTTCCATTGCTTTAGTATTTAAAATGCCTTAACATTGAAAAATAAATATTTAAACAAATAATTATGTAAATTTTTTCGGCTAATATCAAACATAAATACTTCTTTAGTAGAATTTCTCAAATTTTTTAGTGTCCTTTAGAAAAATTCAAGAGCCGTAATTTCTATATTTTTATCAAATTTTTAAAAGTTTCAAGTGTAAATTGGGCAGATTAAGTTTTCAATTTAGTAAGTGCAAATTCCTTAAAATATTGAAAGTAGAAAGACACAATAAAAAAGCAGACCAACTAAATTTAAAACAAAAATTAATTAATGATTACAGACAAAGTAATTTAATTAAAATTCGAATAGCAATTCTGTAGGACGCTAAAAAATAAAGCTTTCGCAAACCTTAGACTTTCATCCAACTTTCTTCCAGACTAAGCAAAATATTCCTTCTTATCAAACAAAACAGGAAATTTTTTTTTTAATTTTGACAAAATTAAAATTTTCCAATCGGCCGACCTGGATCTGAATCCATCTCTCATTTGACTTACATAACCGAGAATCAATATCGACATATTCTCGTACATCTCTTGTAATGTTTCATACCTACATAAAATTATTAAAAATTATGATGTAGAAAATGCATATGAATTCATGCAATATTCAATTCAATTTCAAATTAAATATAATAGTTAAGAACACCTAAGAAATTGCATTTACATTATTCTCGACGGTCAGGGATAAAAAAATTATAATTTGAAGAGTACATTTCGAGAATTCAACTAGAGCAAGATTCAGGAAAAGTAGCAACAATTCTGTTTTTGGACCAATATATTAGGAAAAAATGTCCATTATATATGGCGGGGGTAAATTAAGACCCCAAACAGTAACTAACAGCTAAATACAGGAAAGGGTGTCTGCAAAGTTTCCTTTATATTTTTACATTGTAAATGTTTTAAATATATATGATATTTGAAATTTCAAAACAAATATTTTTGAGGACCTCAAAAATATTTGATATCCAAAAAGTTAATTTTAGACGAATCAAATTTTTGGATTACTTTTGAAATATTGAATTAATGTAAATTTTTGCAGATTTGTTAACATTGCTTGAATTTATAATTAGAACATTATATCAAATTTCATATAAGTGCCATATATTATTATATCTAATATTTATTGTTATCTTAAGCTGCAATGGATGAACTGCTTAACAATACAAAGTTGGTTTTTGTTAGTTGTAAAACATTGAACAGCTAGGATGGCTACGTGTGATGTTTAATCCAACTCATAGCATATAATGACTGTGTAGCAATGCTATTATATTAATGAATACATGAAACCAAATTTGCTAAAAATACAAAGAACAGGCTTGATATGCCATCTTGCGATGAATTTTTCATCATCATTTAATTCATTGGAAATTTTCAATTAATATCATAAATGTATATTAAGTTTAGATTTCTGGCATATGGATGAACGATATTGCACTCTTTGCCGTTGAAATTCAAGTATTAAAAAATGTTTTAGTTGTAAATATAATTTTGTTCCTAATTAAAGTTAATTAAAGATTCAAAAGCAATTAATTGCTGCAAGAAAAAGGTACAAAAACTATAAACTACAAAACTACAAAAAGCTATTTACAAATATAATAAATATTTATAATATTAAAATGTGTGTGTGTGTGTGTTGTGTGTGTGTGTGCATTTTATACAAAATTTTCAAATGAATGTAGTGTATTATTGTCATTAAGTAGGAATTGTCTATTAAAGAGGAATGTTCGCAATTTCTTTCTGAATTTCTTGTAATTTTTTTCAAATTTAATTTCTCTATTTAAGTTATTCCATAGTTTAGTTGCTGTGTGGTGAAAACTATTAAAATATTTATCCACGCATAAAAATGTTTGAGACCGTTCATTTAATTTAATATACTGTTTTAAAAACGAAATTGCGGCTTGGCCAAATTTGAATTTAAATAATATTGATAACATATGCATTTGAATTTGATAATAAGGAGATAGTATTTTGTATTTTAATCGGTAATCGGATGCATTGTCATGTTTTTGTGCAAAATTGAGTATTTTAAGGGACCAATTAAAAGTTTTAGACAGGAGGATGCGATGTTTTGAATTAATATTTGTAAAGAGGAATGAGCAATATTGAAAGTGTGAAAGGCAGAGTGCATTTATTAATTGTTTGTGGTACGTATTTGAAATATTTCTGAGATGATAAAGATACCTAACTCCAGAAGCCATTTTTTTAATTTTAGCCATGAAGAATTGTTCGAAATTTAAATCATTGTCAATTTCAACACCTAAATAGTTAATAGATTCGCTTTGCTTTATTGGTACATTATTTAATTTAAGTTCTATGTTTTTTGTGAGATTTCTGTTTGTCTTAGGGGAGAATATTATAAATTGTGTTTTTTCAATATTTACTTTCAATTGATTATTTGAGAAATATTTTGTTAAATTTTCGATGTCATATTGGAGATTTTTAGTTGCATTAAAGGCATTTATATCAGTACTTATAAGACATGTATCATCTGCATATTGATAAATTTTACTGTTTTTTACCTGTTGAGTTATGTCATTAACATAGATTGCAAATAGAATAGGTCCTGTGCCCTGTGGAACCCACGGTCCGTCATAATATAATTTGATTTTTTACCATTAAGTATTACTCTTTGCTGTCGATTTTTAAGGAAAGTCATTATTAAGTTAACAGATTTGTTATCAAAGTTATAATGTATTAATTTGTCCCTTAATATGTCAAAATTCATTGAGTTAAAAGCTTTGCTCAAATCAAGGAGTGCCACACAACTGCATTTGTTTAGGGTTAAATTAGATTATATTTGTTCTGATATTGATAGAAAAAAGTAATACAATTCGAATGCACATAGGTGCAATTAAAAACAAAGTTTTTTTCATTCACGTCAAAATATTTTAAATATAAGTGTCAACATTGGACTAGTAGATTTTATCGAATATTTAAATAAACCATAATAATTATAGCAGTTAGTCTACAGTTTAAGCAACACGTTAATGTTCATTTTTCACAAAAATAAGACACTTTTGATTTAATTTCCTTTTCAAGCCTTTCATAGGATTATACGAATTTAAATTATTCAAATAATTTTTTATATTATTGAAGACACATTTGTACAATGCACACATATAACACATGTGCAATTCTTAACGTAATCTTTATAGTACAAATAAACAAATTTAAAAATTTGGCCTAAATTAGATAGTAATATTCGTTGCAAGTTGCCATTGCACTGCCGGTAGCTTCTTCAACACAGCGTCATTACAATTCACTGATAGCTTATATAACCTTTGACATAGCAGGAGCTGATCAAGCAGTAAAGGAAATTCATTTTCAATGTTAAAATAGATGCTACTCATTCAATAATGATTAATTTGTTATTGAAATGTGTCATGTGTGAATCCTTTGTAGGTTCATCAATGGGACAGAATTTATTTTTTGAGAAATTCATTTTTCTTTGATATATGCGCACAAAACTAGTCAGTAAAGGAATTTCAAAAAGTTCACACCACTGTTAAAAGTATATATCATTTACATCATAACCTACTGTTCTCCATAAAATACGTATATGATAAATGTTTTATTCATTTAGGGTTAGTACACTATCTTATTACATAATATTGGCATATTTGAAATATTAATTCCATTAAAAATTAAGAAACTAATTGGTTCTACATGGTAACGGAATTTCATGACAAAGGAATTTAAACAGGCCTGTTACCAGGCATAGATTATACGTTTTACTCATTTTTACCATTATTCCCGTTATTGCATTAATTTTACTATAATTAGTCTTAGAAGCATATAAAGATGTATATATAAAGAAGAGCAGCATTGCTTCAATCATAATTTTTCCACTCTAAATGCTAACCATCGCGTGACCATGCCCAGGAGCATTATAAAATCTGCTGTAACAACTCCTTGTTGTGATGAAAATTCGCTAGACGTGAAGAGTAAAAAACGATAAAATACTGGATAAATCGAAAATATGTGTCCTGAATTAACGATGACTCTCAAATACACACACCTTTACTATTGCTTCACCATTGCAGACGACTCTCTAAGTGACAGTATGAATTTATTTTAAGCTTGAACGAACATTTTACATAATCACTTTATATTAGACCAAAATTTACCACTAGCTTTATCTAAACATAGGCAATCTAAGGATATTTTAAAATCGTGAGAACATCTTTCTTCCTAAGACTAAGATAAATATGATCTATAGCATTCAAAGCGAAAACAACTCCTTTCATCTAAACACATTTTAAATTCGAGGGGCTTACATCACGAAATCAAATACACTGTGTCCAAATCTTAAGAATACTGGCTATGTGAAGACAAGCTTTTAGAGAAAAAAAATAGGTAATGTCAACACACTGCGACATCAAAGAACAAGCCGGTGAACCTACTTTTTATACACTTNATGTCAACACACTGCGCATCAAAGAACAAGCCAGTGAACCTACTTTTTATACAATTGCAGGTTGACCTTCAATTCTTTTATTTGAATGATTCTCTTGGTTAATTATAATTTTTAGTCGCTTATATTTTTCATTCGCGAATTGAGAAACTATTAATTATCATCTTACCCCTTAAATATCTAGTTATTTTTACACACACTTGCACATAAACAGGGTGAAATTGGCCTATTATAAAAAATAAGGTCTAACAATTCAGGTACCCTAGTTAACTTTGAAACCACAAAAAATCAGCAAAAAACAGCAAATATCTTTTATTTTGTGCATTTGTTTGCTATTATGCTACTCAAGATAAATTATCAAATCGTAATTCAAAAAAAATGTAAAAGGGGCTACAGAACTTACACTTCTCGTATTTGTTGATTTTGAGTTTTTCGAGAGCTTCAGAATTCAATATCAAATAAACAATAAAATTATTACGGCCAAATTGAGTCAGAACTGGAATCAGATTGGATCTCAATTTTTAAAAAATTTCAGATCTGTTTCGAATTCAAAAATTTTCAAAAACTTCTATATTATATAAATACATTGTAAACATCATAAATATTTTATATTTTTAATATCTTTATAAGAGTGTTAATAATTTCAATCTAAACGAATTTCATATTTTGAATAACAGGTTTTCATTGGTATTTTAGAGCACATTAGTAAATTGATGATAGTATTTAAAATATAACATTGAGATTCGCGTTAGAATCATTTAAGTGGAAGAGCAGAATTCTGGAAAATTTTCGTTACATGTATGTCAAAGACGAAACCAAAGAGAAGCGAGTGGAATAGTTTGTTCGTTGCAAGCGTTGCAAAAAAGTACGGAACTATGACACTAATTCAATTTCTTTAATAAAAATTGTTTAACATGCATTCCAAGATCAACTTAGTTTTCAAAATTTGCTTGATTATTGTAATCCTTAATACAATATTACTGCATTAGTAAAATAAAAAAATTTTTAATTCAATTAATTCTTCAATTTCCATGATAAGTATCAAATAAAAAATTTATATTTACAATTCAAATTTAAATTTGGAAAATCATTTCTTTATCAATGATTACCATATCTTCTAGAATGCTACTGTACAGATTGAATAACCAACCCAATATTCAAATGTTTTCTAAGTGAAAGGACCATGAGATATTTGAGTTCAATGAAAGTGATTCAAAATTCTCAGAATGAACGAAGCTTGTAATCACAGTTGTGTATTTTGGTGGGATTTTGCAGAACTTAGGGAAAATTATAATACATTACTGTGTTATTCCGTTAAATATGCACATATCTTATGCTAAAATTGTTCAAATATATTAAAGGTCTTGGCAAAAATTGTTGAAATTCTTTGGATAAGTTTCTGGCTTGTTCTTCAATTGTCATTGTTTGTGAAATTTTTGTTTTCTTTTGCTTTAGCTAAAATGTTAAATTTAATGTTTTTGCTCAACATAACCCCAATGTTGTAATTGTAAAATATTATTTTTTTATTTCGACATAATAATAATTAATAAAGAAAGCTAACAATGGCGAACGCAAGACGGGGACATAGTGCAATGACCCCACCAAGTTTTCAAAAATGATTTTTCTTGTTAAATATAATTTTTTTTGTAAATCATTAAAAATTTTAAAACAAATGTGGTAAAATGTACATTTGGTCACTTACAATATGGCCATATTATTATGATAATTTCATTTTTGTTATCACTAATGTTTTTCTTGCTTATAACACATTCTATGCAACAATTTTGTTTACATTCTACATCAAAATTGATAGTTTTCTCATTTTCCGCCAAAATAGTTGATTTCATAGTTTTGTATGTGTTTTCACTCTAATATACAATGGGAAAGAGACCAGACTTAACGCCTAGAAAACGAGCAAAAATTGAAGTTCTTCTCTCACATTCAGGTATGACACAAACTAAGATTGCATCAATTTGTGCTGTTTCACAAAATACAGTATCTGGCATTACTAAAAAGGTCAAAATGCAAACATCCATTTCTTCTAGACGCTAGAGGAACTGTGGAAGACCACAGAAAACCACTGAGGCTGATGACAGATATCTCTTGATAAAAATAAAATCTGATAGGCAGCGCACATCAACTGAGCTAAAAGAGGAACTGTGTCTGGCTATTAGTTCAAGAACTGTACGCCGACGTCTGTTGGTGGTTGGTTACAGATCACATCGCTTTATAAGCTTACAAAGAAGCAATGACTGAAGCGCTATAAGTGGGCCTTGCTCCATAAAGACTGGACAGTAGATCAATGGAGAAAGTTATAGCAATTAAATGGTCTTGTTTCAAATATTTGTGTTAATTTAGATTCTAGAGTGGTGTGGCAATAGTCCTTACATGAACTCCATTGAAGGATGAAGTGTCAAAACGGAATCCCACCACAAATAGGATGCTGATTGAGTCACTTATGGATGTTTGGCATCAGAGTGATGGAACGAAGGAACGCTATCAGAGACTCATTGACAGTATGCCACATTGAATCTCAGCTGTTATAAAGGGCAGAGGTGGACCAACATCATATTAATGTACTGTTTTAATATAGTTTTTTGTAAAATATCAATTAAATCCATATTTTAGATAAAATTCCAATTATCATAATAATTTGGCCAGTATTGTACATGATGATGATTGAGATCCCTCTCCCGTCAGAATATATTGTGTATACTCCTGAAAGGTTAGACCATAAAAATCAAAACTACTTTATTTCTACATAATACTGTATACTATTATTAAAATTGGTGAGCAATTNTCACATTCAGGTATGACACAAACTAAGATTGCATCAATTTGTGCTGTTTCACAAAATACAGTATCTGGCATTACTAAAAAGGTCAAAATGCAAACATCCATTTCTTCTAGACGCTAGAGGAACTGTGGAAGACCACAGAAAACCACTGAGGCTGATGACAGATATCTCTTGATAAAAATAAAATCTGATAGGCAGCGCACATCAACTGAGCTAAGAGAGGAACTGAGTCTGGCTGGGGTTGCTATTAGTTCAAGAACTGTACGCCGACGTCTGTTGGTGGTTGGTTACAGATCACATCGCCTTATAAGCTTACAAAGAAGCAATGACTGAAGCGCTATAAGTGGGCCTTGCTCCATAAAGACTGGACAGTAGATCAATGGAGAAAGTTATAGCAATTAAATGGTCTTGTTTCAAATATTTGTGTTAATTTAGATTCTAGAGTGGTGTGGCAATAGTCCTTACATGAACTCCATTGAAGGATGAAGTGTCAAAACGGAATCCCACCACAAATAGGATACTGATTGAGTCACTTATGGATGTTTGGCATCAGAGTGATGGAATGAAGGAACGCTATCAGAGACTCATTGACAGAATGCCACATTGAATCTCAGCTGTTATAAAGGGCAGAGGTGGACCAACATCATATTAATGTACTGTTTTAATATAGTTTTTTGTAAAATATCAATTAAATCCATATTTTAGATAAAATTCCAATTATCATAATAATTTGGCCAGTATTGTACATGATGATGATTGAGATCCCTCTCCCGTCAGAATATATTGTGTATACTCCTGAAAGGTTAGACCATAAAAATCAAAACTACTTTATTTCTACATAATACTGTATACTATTATTAAAATTGGTGAGCAATTTTGGAATTCCATTATTACAAAAGCATATAAATAACAAAGAAATGAATGTGATGGAATTTTGGTACCGCATTTATCAATTAATATTCATGGTAAGACTTGCACGTATTGATTGGTTAATACAATCGTAACCAGGCCAATTAGGCATTTCTTTCCTTTTGCATTTGAAAAACAATATGCTTTAAGTCGGTATTTATTTATTAGAATAGTTAATCAATATTCGGATCGGGTCCGGATCCAAAATATTACCATTTTTTAAACATTTGGATCGAATCATATCCCATCAATATCTTGAAGGTCCTCTTCCAATCGCAAAGGGTAGATGTGTGACTAAGATTTATCTTGAAGCATTTTGCTGAAATGGAAAATATAAATTTTGGTCCCGGGACCTCCTGATGACGGTATTGTTAACGTGACTACAATTTTGAAAATTCAAATGAACTAGGTACCAATTTATCATGCACTCTGTTGGAAAGGTAGTCAACCTTAGAGTCAAGCGAAACTAAAACTAATTTCCTACCACTTTCTGTGTGCACGAGTTGTGTGAATGTTCATAACAAAGATGTAATTGCACATTATAGGTTTCACAATTTGATGTGTGGACAAACCGGGGATGAACTATTATAACAATTGCACACACTTCAATATCCTTAACGTAATCTTAATAATTACCTTTCATAGTACACAGATAATATGGAATTACTACACTCTTTAAGCTGGAAAACGCCCTCCTTCGGGCATGTGAGCAACGTATTCACCTAACATTAATAGGATAATAGGATTAATACCAAATTCAAAAATGCAATATGGAATTATGATGTAATAAATATAAAAACTATTATTTCTTTATGATGTTTGAATTACTATGAAATTGATGTTTACTGCTAAATTTAAATTATATATATTTAAAATTGGCTCTTGCTTTTGGCTCAACGCTACTTGACTCACTACTGTCAATACGTGCGTTTAACGTACTATAATGAAAATGAGGCCAAATTAAGATTCGTCATTTCAAATCCTTTCACACGAATGGATGATATACAGGAGATTAAGAATGCAATTATCACAGCAGAAGCAAAGATTGAACAATGGTCAGAAAAGTTCCACAATGTGGAATCCTTACAAGTTCTATGGAATGACTTTGAGGTAAAAATTAATATATATATATATGTAAACTACTAAATAAGCGCCTGCGAATTTATGTTCTCAATTCGAATTCTAATTTCGAAGTTATCGACAGTTAAATGTTATTTTCTAAAGATAAGACTAAAAATTGCATCATAAGACAAAGATAAGAATGGAAGTAGCACAAAAATATGATTAAGAAACTAATCAGAAATAGCGTGTGTAGGAACCTATTGGAAAATATTTGATTTTTATGTAAATTTTAGTGATTCTTTAAGGGGACATCGTAAGTCTCTAAATATAATAGTTTAAGTGCGATTTCGAATTGACTTCCACTTTGGCATTAATTAGAATTCGCATTTAAATGAATTCTTGAATTCATTGGTAATCGAATTCTGCAGGGTCCTATTAAATCAATAGTCCTAAAATTATTGTTTTATATTTACAATAAATTTGTAATTTTAGTTTTGCAAAAGAATAGGGATAGCTGACTTTACCTGTACCTGCCCACATTTAATTTCTTAACAATTTACCTATCTTCGCATCAACCAAAGCTAAGATAGAACATGACAATTCATGAAATATTGAAAATCAACCAATATCACGTCGAAATTTTATGTAAAATTATCAAAATTATTCATGACTACAGATTTCAAGAAAATTCTATAAAGAGAAATCGATATGCATTAATTAGTCGTGTAAAAATTCTTTAAGTTTTATTAAAGGCTTTTAACGATTCGTGTTGCTAAAAAATTCACCTTGAAAAATCATGTTTACAATATCGGTATGCAGCATATTTTTGCATAGACCAACTGTTGGATTCCGCAACATTCATGTCAAATGCCTACGCGAATTTAACAAGATTTTCAGTACGCCACCAACGTACAGTGAAATATATAAGCATTAATCAAAGTAGATATAAAATATTAAAACTTGTCGTAACAAACGCAGTGCTAGTTTTAAATGTAGCTCTTGCTCTGAGCTTATTCACGTATTCTCAACCAACTGTTAAGAAAATGAAATGATTGTTAAGCTCAGATTGTTTGAATTAAAAGTATTACAATGAGAGCTAGGGGCGCAAATTGAACTTAACTTAGCGTGAATAATCATCGCGAAAGTTCTACTTTGTTTTACAAGAGTAATTTGACAAATGGCATGCATGATTGTGCAATTAATTCAACAATTGCTAGGTTTCTATTCAATGAATTATATTTCAAAGAGTCGGTTGTTTCTTTGATGCATGCATTCTAATATCAGCATAAATGTTTTCAGTGTTACAAAATCATTACAAAATTATTTTCGAAGTTTGGACCAAATATATTCTAACAAATAAAAATGTATGCAAGGAACAACTCTGAGAAGACAAGGTTATAGAGCAGCAACTTGCACTTTTTAAGTGTGGGGCAGGCAGTGGGATTATCTCCAATAAATTCATAATAATTTTTGAGTAAACAAAATATTTCAAAAGAGGTAAGAGTTAATCGGATATCGGACAACAGATAAGAATCGCGAATACTTTGATTGTTTAGTTTGGGTTGCGGGTTGCTTGAGGTGTACTCTGTATTGCGCAGAAAAGTGCAGGTCAATATAGATGACTTGCGGATTGTGGGACGTGTGTGAGTCTAATATTACTTTTGTTATCCTTTCTCTCTTTGCTCACATACATACACTGTTTTTCAGAAATATGTCTAGAATTTTTTTTAATGGGAAGGTAGGTGTTTGAAGGTTAATAGATGACGTTAACAGTTCAATAAAAAATTAATAATATTAAAATAATGTGTAAAATGTGATCTCAAAAATGCAAAAAACGAAACTTCTTTTGTACGAAAGTTAGAAATCAAGAAAAATAAGATTCAAGAAAATTATTATTTGCTAAACTGATGGTTCCGGTGATGGTAGTACCTATGTGATTTTTAAAATAAATTTTTCGTTGGCAATCAATAACTATGGAGCTCTGGATTCGATTTTATAAGTATTATCTTTATTCAATAAAAAATGTTTCCATGTTCAGGTAAAATTTTATTATATTTAACAAAATTCAGTTAACAGCTTCATCTCATATATATGTATGCAAGCATCTCCTCAGAGGTACACTGTTTTGTTAATCACCCCCTCAAATCCAAAAGTAAATAGTACATTAGTCTGATCGGATAATGATAAAAGTCATATTTAGGAGCTAAATATTGAACTCCAGATTTTCAAACTTCTCCTGCTCGAGTTTGGTCTTCTACCACCAACTCATTTTTTTAACTTGTTTACGAATTCTTTTCTGTGAACAATCCATTTCTATCACTGATCTGTTTGGCTTCTTTGCTTCAATTACTTTATGTGTAAATGTTTTAAATTTTATTTTCTAATGGACATGGTGACATATGGTCATTTCAAATTTTATACGTAAATCCATACTCATTCTCCAATAGCTTATCTCAAACTATTTCTTACACAATCAACATTTTGTTTTACTGTATTAATGCTGTTTGATTTGATTACCTGCACTGATGCTACTGGCATCACTAACGAAACTATTTCTGTGTTGAGCAATTAATTCAATTCACTCACCGCTTTATTCTCTGTAATGCTTCAGTATACACCATGTATTTCATTCTTCTTGTACTTCTCTTGTCAATCTAGTTGCATATTCTGCATATTTAATTTTAATTATTTCTGCCTTTGTTCTTGTCAAATGTGCGAGCCGCAGTCATCTTCTTTCTCTTCATGGAATCACTCAGTCAAGAATTTGTACTTTTAGAAATCTTCCATACAAAGCAAACCGTTTTTAAGTTGACAAGCCTATCGAAATCCCTATTTTGCTTGAATGCCCCTTTTATTGTTAGTAAAATTTGCTCTCCCAAATTTACATAATTCAATCCCGCTTGGTCGCTCAATCGATCTCTATTATTCATAAACACTTTTGTTCTTCATATGTGCTCACCCTTTGAAACTCTTTCTTATTTGTAATCTTCACGCCTTCTAAATAAATGAAATTTTTTCTAAACCAACGTGCCCCTGCAAATTTTTCTTTGAGGAGCAATAGCTTTTCATATCATTCATGTACAATTGATGATTTATTATTTTGATATACTTCTCAATTCTCTAATTTACAGTAACTCATGCAATTTTCTTCAGAATTGTCTCACTACTAACCACACCACATTCTTTTTGTCTCACTATCACACCATAAAACAAGTTAACAGTCCAAATCAAAGGGCAGCATGACAGTGACACAACACTAGTTTCGCTTTACCAAGGTTGTAATACTCCTTGCCAATTGCAAATCAATGTGAGATTCCTTTCACTGTCACACTTTAGACTATTGGAAAAAACATTAGGTCAATGCAAACCTACACATGCATCTTTACAATTAAACCAATATTTATTATTATGAACCCCATTAATTTTGCATAGAGCTGAACTATCACGCAATTGTAAGTGAAGACACTGCTACTTTAAGCACATATTTACCGTGCGCTTTCCCAAAAACAAAATTTATCTTATGAATATGAAAATACAAATATTTTTCAGTAATTATCAATACAACATTTTTACGAAATAGGTCTAAAAGTTAGAAACAAGGAGTAGGTTTGCTAAACTAAAGTTATATACATATTGCACATATATACATGTATATACATGTATTTCAAAACCAATCAAAGTGCTTATTGAAATTGATGTAAATATAGTAACAATTTTGGATTTCTTTAGTGATCTGTTAATTTTCCTGATGTTCTGATTTTTATATGATGGATAAAAGGTAATTGCCAATATATCGATATTAAATTGGACTTATTCGGTGTTATATATAAATTAATATACTTAAGTTAATCATTAATGATATTTTTTATCTAATTGTGCGTATACCCATTTTCTTCAAATGTTACATATAATTGATCTAGACTTTTAATCATTAATTCATAGCTTGATAATAATCTCATTATTCTATTGCAAAAACATTTGATGGTGTTAAACTTATATTTTCCATCACAATAAGATAGTAATGGAACATATAGACCAGTATTTTCGGTTTCATGTATATTTCAGTTGTAAACGTCTTTTTTAAGTTTGTAATTGTGACATCCAAGATATTAAATTTTATATTTTCTTCTAATTCCATTATAAATTGTAATTCAGACAATATTTTTTTTATTATATTTTTAAATTGGTCAGGCCCTTTCTTTATTGTCAAAAATTCCAAATATACCATCAATATATCTTTGATAAAATAAATATTCAGTATCGTCAAACAACTTTCTAATATATGGCTGGCAAACAATGCCATAGTTGGTCCTAAGTATAACCCCATGGGCATACCTTCAATCTGGTTCCATGTTTCCATTAAATAGAAATGAAGTATTTAAACACGCTAATTCCAATAATGTCCTGTTCTAAGCTATGAATATGAAATTGGAACTTCATTTTCATTGCAATATGCCGAATATTTCAATGCCTGATTACATTCTAAGAGCGCTTGAAAAGATGCAAAACAAATTTTAAATATTGAACATTATTAAGTTAATTTATTATAATATCACTATAAAGATTGTTTTTTTAGGATCATAGAGACAAAAGAGGATTTCTCAAGAAATGTGAAAGCCTGCTGCATCAGCATGAACTTGACAATAACATGTTAGATCTAACAAATGAGCTACAAAATGTTCTCACTGAATACAAAAGTACGGGCAGAATGCTGGAGGAAGCTCTTCACAATTGGCATCAGTACATTGATCGAGCTGCTAAGTTAAAGCAGTACATTGATAGGGCAATAAACATTAGAAAGAGCCAAAAGAAATCTCTTATAGTGGTAAGTGCTATTACTTATGTTCATCTTTGTAAAAATGATTTGTAAATTGATTGTGAGAAATCAATTTGATATTTACGCCAATTCTGTACTAAGCCTTTAATTCTGCTATCAAGATATCCTCAGTATGTAGAGATATATAAATTATAGCCACGAATACAATTAGACCTGAAACTTGGTATATAAATTAGCATCAAATAATGTTCTTAATAAAATATATAGAAACCAAATTCTAAAAAATTCTAAAAATGATTGATCTCTCAAAAAATGAATAAAACCATTTGACACGACTTGTTTGAAATGGCAATATAAATCCGACACATTTAGAAGGACGTCGAGGCTCCAGAGCCTTCAATTAGGGAAAATCACAAAGGTATTCGTGACTGTAAGCCTATTAATTAATAGTTGTAGGAATGAACGTTGACCTATTGAATGGAACCTGCTATTATTAATTATTATTAAAATGATTTATTACCATAATAATGGCACTACAATAAAAATTAAAAAACGCAATTTAAATTATGGATACAATTCGAAAAAAAAACAAACGAAAAATTTAGAACAATGATAGTTTTCATTAAATTTAAGTTTGAGATGATCAAAGGCATATTCAAACAGCATCATCTTAAAAATCGAAGTATCACAAAATATATTAATGTTAGCTGCTCTTTGAAGAAACTTAACCAAACGAAATATACGATTAAAATAGAATAATTCTGCCCTTCGTTTGCAAGTTTTTTTAACTTGAAATAACATTAGATCTTGAGAACGCATGTTCTTATAGTTTGGAGAATAAAGCGAAATGAAGTTGAAAATGTTTGTGTCATATTTGTTATTTAATGATTTATTCATAAATAACAAATAACTTACTTTGAGTTGTAGAGAATTCGGGAGAATTTTCAACTTTAAAAGACGATTTTTATAAGAAATGCCAGTGGTAATCCATTTTGTACACATTGATTGAAAACGATCGAGTTTAAGCACATCTGTTAAATTCGCATACCATGTGGGTGAAGCGTATATTAAAATAGAAAGAACCAACGATTTATATAACATTAATTTACAATTTGTTGAGGTGCTAAATGAAGAGATCTTCTGATAAAAGAAAATACTTTACAAGATTTGGAGATTTTCATTATCAATATGGTGAGACCATGACAATTTACAATTTAGATGTAATATATACACCAAGATCACGAACCTCACTTGTTGGAAAAACGTTTATCCACTGAACAATAAAGGAGGACATTTATCTATCATAAATGGTATTAGAATATATTTTTCTAAATTAAAAGACATCTTGTTATTCAAAGCCCAGTCTTTGATAAATGATAAATCATTTCCAAACGATGGATAAAGCATCGAGCTAAGTAATTTATAGTCATCAGCAAATAAATATGGAAATGAACTCTGGCAAACAGATGGAAGGTAATTTATAAAACAAATAAATAAAAGTGGTCCTAAGGAAGAGCCTTGAGAAATTCCACTCGGCACCGGTATTGCATTTGATTTAAAATCACCTATGTTGACACATTGAGATCTTTGTGATAAATATGATGTAATTAATGCTAATAAATGGTTAGAAATACCAAATATATTTTTAAGTTTATAAATTTATATTGAATGTGATACTTTATCAAATGCTTTGCTAAAGCCAAGATAAAAGGAAAGCAAAGGACAGTTTATGTCATGATAATGATAAACTTCATTTAAATAATTCAAAGGTTGTAAAAGAGTTGATCGTTTCTCTATAAATCCATATTGATGTTTTGATAGTAAAAGGCGCACTGCAGTAAAAAGTTACTTAAAAATTTATTTTTTAAAAAGCAACGAAAGTTTTGGTAAAATAGAGATTGGTCTACAATTACACACGTTATTTCTATTGCCTGATTTAAACAAAGGAATAATTTTTTGCGGTTTTCCAGATCATTGGAAATAATACGAGCTTCCATAAAGATTTGAAAAGTTGAAAAACATGAAGAGATATTTCTTTAGCATACCCCTCAAAAATGAGCTAGGTAAGCAATCTAAACCACATCCTGAAGAGGTGCAGCTATTAAGGAGGCATAAAATGTCGTCTTCTGTAAAAGACACATCATCACATTGAATAACTTGAACATCATTGAATGGAGCTCAATCAGATTTATTTTGATATGCTGAAACAAAATGACGATTAAACGATTAGAACTAATTTCTAATTGATTATTCGCAACATCAGAATTCCAATAGATTCTTGAAGGAAGAGGATATGATTTTAATGAACGAAGAGGCTTGTAACAGTTATTAATGCTGCGATAAAATTCAGTAAAGCACAATAACGTCCGACTCAAGCAAAAATTGGTTAAACAAAATGGAGATATTGAGAAATGAAAAGTTATATTTCGAATTTAATCAATATTTTTACTTTAGAACGAATGTTTGATAACCTTTACTTATGATTCTGACAAAATATAACTTAAGTGAATGCCTAAATTGATGTATACAACATTTACAATAAGATCAAGATCGATCTATATAAAGCCTCAAGTTTGTAAAATAATATTTAGTTGGATGGCAATGCATGTAGTTTGGTTTTGATTTACTTAGTGGTTTTATAGCTATTCATCAATATATACGAGATTGCCTGAAAAGAGCAACATGATATCCAATCTAGCCGCATTTTAGTATAAAAAATTTAAGAGAGCTTCATGTTCGGCTGGATGGCCTTATCTATAGATCGCTCTTGAATAGAATAAACTTTGTTTTTAAAGAAAAAATTTTTTTTACTTAAGCATTTTCTGCGTGATGACGAAGAGAACAAATATATTTCTAATAGTCTGTTTCCCACAAATTTATTCGCACTAAATTAAAAAATGTCAATTTATCGTTATAGTAAGGAAAGTTAGGTGCTTGACTTCACACACCTATTTTATCCATTAAATTTCAAAACTATAAGAATGAGTTATTCATTGGAAAGGGTATGGGAACGCCCTCCATGTGTAATCTTGGATTCATCTCTAATGTGATTATTGATATAAATTTTTTCTAATATTTTGGATTAATAAAAAATGCTTAGGATTTTTTTCAAGACTTCTATCATTGGTCGGATGTTCATATAATGTGCAACGAGGATGGCAACTTTTTGATTGAATGCACTGTAAGTAAGACATCCGATTGCATTAAAAAAGAGCTGTTAATTTTAAATTCCCGGTGGAAAGGAGTACAAGATTATGTAATGGATCATCATGGTAAAGATCTTGTAAGTGAATTAATGTTCAAAAATGAATCTAAAAAGCTTTTAGGTGCACAAGAAATACTCAGAACTCACCAATGACGTTAAGGTTTTGCAAAAATGGATTCACACGTCAAAACAAACTGCTGATAAGTCAAAGGCAGAATTTGACATTGACGACATAATGGAGAAGCTGGATGAACTGGAGGTAAGTTCATTACATTTTTCTAAGCTATCGTAAAATGTTAAAATGAAATCTTAATAATGAGATTTTCATTAGGTTTGTAGAAAGAAAGTTTCTTATATTTGGTTTATATTAGCAGCTGCCAACTCCAATGCTGCAAGGCCTTTTGAAGTGCTTAATATATTCTCTTGTAGCATCAGTTTTTCCAATATCCACAATAACAAAAAATATCTACTTGAACCGATCAACTAGATTTTGTTAGAGCCTTTTACTTAAAAAGTACTAAAAAAATTTGAATCACACTGAAGCAAAGTTATATTGGAAGGTCGATGTCGCTAGGACTTTTAAAAATTACCTGAACTACAAAGAGTACATCTAACATCATAAGACACAATTAATGGTTTTCTAATATGTATATAATGTCAACTGTTCAAGTAATGTTGCTATAAATAATGTAGTAGTAGAACAAATTAACAAATTAAATTTGAGATACTAACTTAATAGGACATTTGCCGAATTAGATAAGCTCTTTGCAAAAGTTTTAAAATAAGAATACTCTTAATGATGCAATCACAACACATATCAAATTATAAAGAGAACTTTGTGAGTGAAATTTTCCATTTCACTAGTAATTTGCTAAAATGCTTATAATTAGTATGTGGTTTAGTAGACTCTAAGCATCTATGTAGTGAATACTGCTTAGTAAAGTAATGATATAATATAATTACAATTGTTAGAAAAATGTTTAATCTACGCATGTAGAATATATGAGACATATCATAATCCTGTGTATCATCAGCAACTCAAATGTGGGTAAACTTAAATTTACTAATTTCCATGATTACTTAAATAAAGAATTCCACATTATTTGGATAAAATTTTTAGTTTATCAAAGAACAACTTGAAAATCATGAAGACAACTTTAAGAAGCTTAATCGAACAGCACAGTCATTGTTGCCTTATTCTTCAGATGATAAGAAAAAGAGTATGTTCAATAACCTACAGGATTTGAAGTCATCGATCATCAGTCTTAAGGACTCAGTAAGAAGTAGCTGCAGTGATTTGGAAAACGCAGTCCCAGCTGTTGAACAGTTCACTGAGAGAGCGGAAGCTTTCAGAAAGACAATGAATGCATTGGATAGAGAGTGCGATTCAATAAAGACATCAGGTGTTGATGAGCAATCAATTCCATCCAAGTTAGATACCATTGAAGTGAGTGAGTTTACAGTAGATACATATGGATAAATTTTGTCTATAGTTAAATTTTTTCCAAATCTGATTATCAGAATCTATTCTTTCAATGTTCAGAAAGAGAAAATAGGTGTCAAAATACATTATTAAGCTTATAGCGATGTAAGAGAATGTATTACATGCATACCGTCTAGAACAATAGAAATTTAGAAATAAATTTTAAGCATTGATAGGTATCACTAACTTATTAAAAATTTCTACCAATAGCCATTTTTCATAAAAACAATTTACACTGAGTTTCAAAAATGTTAAGAACTTCTAAAGAATGATCCTGAGGTCTAATTATTTAGCAACAAATATAGTTGCAGACAATAGTTTGTAAGCTATTTTGAATTGTTTTTCATGTCCAATTGTGAAATAATTCAATCAAAAAGTAATTTGCTTAATTGTAGTGCACTTGTTTTGGACATCTACAATATATCGTATCAAAAAGGCACATATCTTTTTGTTAGATTTTAGTAATGAGCTAAGAACCACTTAAGTCACAAAACAAGGAACGTAGCTTTATTTCAATTCTTAAATAATTCAATATGTTCATAAATTTGTTTTTAAGTTTTTTTTACCTAAAGCTACACACCATGAGTCATCATTATTAAAAAAAGTACTCTGAGACAATACATTAATCGATCTTGTCAGACGATGGTTTGCATAAGAAATCACAAACTTTCGTATTTATTTTTGAATATCAAAACTTGAAAGATTTTGTTCCACTTTATGAAGTACAGTTAACATATATTGCTTTTTTAAATAAAATACACTTTAATTCACTAACAATATTTGTATGTCGCGCAGATAAATGTGTCGTATTTTATCAAAACAAAAAACCTATTTGAAATTTCCAATTAAATTTCCATTGCATTTCCTTGGAAATATTCCTATTTGTTCGTTGCATAATGCATGGAAAAATCTACTTCCTTGTATTTTATTAATAACATTTATTCTCGTTTTCAGTTTTGCCTTTTCCAGGTGTCTGCCAAATATGTTATTCTTTATAAAACAGTTTCCTGACACAGCTTTCTATGGAATATTTTATTTTCCACAAATGCTGAAAGGTGTTCCTGGATGTTATCGAATATTTATGATGTCGAGATAATTGCATAAAGTTGCAATGGTTGTATCACCTAAATATCGATTCTTGTTAAAATGTTCTACTGTTACGACGCTATTACGAAATATTCAGACCATTTAGGATATGACAGCTTTAACTATTTCTGAAAATTTTATTAATTTTTACTCTCTTAACCATGAAAGTAATTTAAATTAAATCTAGAAATATTCTTAATCCGGAAAAACAGCATTCCTTTCGTCCCGTATATAAATGCTATTTTTGTGGGCGGTTTATTAGAGCAAGGATGCACTAAATAATTAATTTAGAGCGTCCTTGATTAGATATAACATTGGAGGACTGTGCAGCTGATACAGTTTTATTGGAATTTTTGGTATATCATAGGGGAAAATCAGCAAAATTACTGTATTTTTATTAAGCTGAGAAGCTTGACAATAAGCTTAACGCACCAATTTTATATTTTAGTTATTTTACAATCCTGATATGTCTGGTTTCAGAAATTTTGCTTTTATAGTGTAAAAAGTATTCGGAGAAAATTTGAAACAATTTCACCCACCCGTTCTCTTGCTATAAAAATTTGGCCAACAATATTTTCATTTGAAATCTTTGTTATGCCAAGTTGTGTTATTACATGAAAATACTCTTTTTGCTCCCCATTTCAACTTTTTATATCGGTTGTTTTATGGAGGGTTACTCATAAATGCATTAAGCAGACTATGCCAATTTAGAAACGTAGCATTTTTTCAGAAGTCCAAAATCTCAAAAAATCGCCACTTTATTGAAAGTGATATTGTTATCAGTTTAATGATGACGCCATAATTTTTCTTGGCTAAGAAGGACTATTTTTATCATCGTAAGAGGTTTCATATAAAATATTTAATAGAAAAAAAATTAAGTGCAATGAATCAACCCCTCCCTTCTCATACCTGTGAGGTCAACTTACAAAATTATCCTGT
Organism: Hofstenia miamia; assembly: GCA_900660155.1. Taxonomy (NCBI): domain Eukaryota; kingdom Metazoa; phylum Xenacoelomorpha; order Acoela; family Hofsteniidae; genus Hofstenia; species Hofstenia miamia. The sequence goes on along the minus strand of CABFPE010000226.1, from coordinate 725,942 downwards.
AGTAAAGAGAATTAAAATGACAAAATTTTTCAAGGGAGAATAACTTTCAACAACTTTCGAAAAGATTCATATTAAAATGGACGACCTTATATCTTTATTCATATCATAAACTTTTAAACCTTTCTTAATCTTAATTCCATAAAATCGTCAAAAATATCAAATATTCTTTTTCGTTTATTTGCAAAAAAATCAGTTCCTAAGAAAATATTTCAAATCACTGCACAATTGCCTAAAATAATTGATTTTTGTTCTCCTATATTATTGAACAACTCCGTAAAAATTTTTTGTCATTTATTGTGATCTTCTTTCCAAGACAATTGAGAAAATCTTGCATTATTAAGAAATTTTTTGGCTAATGTGTTGTTATTAGCTTTTTTCTAAGAAAAATCCAAGTTTAAAAAAAAACATTCAAAATATGTCCATAACTAATGATATCATAATTATGAGGCCTAAGACTCATAATGGCAAGAACTACATTCAACTATATTTTTACATGGTGTTTTCAGGTTTTGTATATTTTTTTTAGTTCATGGGATATGACTGTTTGAAATTTGTATTCTAAATGGATATCACAGACATATTTAACAAATCATATGAAAATTTTGGGATTAAACTTAAATAAGCATCATTTGTAGAGGGCAAAACTTTTCTTGCAGCCCTACTTCAGACTTTCTATGCTAGTAAGATTTCTTACACAACAAACCAAAAGTTAATGTCACAGTGTTTCCCAAAATAAAGTGGATCATTCTCTAATCTATCATGCCATCAAAAATGTTTTGCTCGTACAAATTCCGATATTCTCGTGATTATACAGAATACTGAATTTCAATACCAAAACTATTAACAATGCATTATATATTTTATCCTAGGTTGTAGAGTCCATTTTAATTTTTAATATTTAATCAAGATATTTCTTCTACATGCATACTTTCAAAAATATGAACTTTTTATGACCAGACCATTCTGATTGAATAAAGCTCACAAAATAGTTTACAGAAATTGTCTTAGATATTATTTTATGCAAGCACGTTTATCCTATAATTAATTTTCCTCATATATATGCTTGTATGTGTATTGAAAAATTACAAAAAATCACAAACATGCATGCTGTAATGCATATAAAATTGATACAAATAGTGTTAGCATTCTGTTTGAATATTAAAAACCCCTGTCAAATTTATATAATATTTCTCCCTTTATCAAAAACTAATTGATCCTACTAAACAATGGGAGCTTTGTTATGTTATTTATTTCCAATATTTTCCAAAATACGTACGCTTGAAAATTACTTCGTATGCTTACTTATTTAAATACACAATCTGCTCAATCATTTTAAGAAAATCAAAACACATTCAAATTTCAATATTTTTTATGAAAATATTTTTATTAGATCTTCTATATTTCGCTACCCTTAGAGGGTTTATTTTGAAAATTGTATAATGTTAAGGACTACCAGAATTTTGCTTCTCTTTAATTTTCCCTCTTGCTTACAATTATAAATTGGCAAAGGATTTTTGATCGTTTTAAAACTTTGAATAATCTAGTAGTCTTCTAGAGATACTCCAACAGTTATGTCGCAATAACTATTAGTACGTTCGCTTTTAAATTAATTGTTTATTTTATTGTACTTAAATACTCGTTTGTCTTTATTTCCACTCACGATCGAAGGTTTCTTATGCCATGATTTCACCTGCCATTGAACTGGACGGATTGACAAAATATTGTGTTATTCATTGTTTAGGGATTTCTGAGCGAAGTTAACAATTTAAGCCAGGATCTCGACGCTATTATTACAACCTACAAACAACACGCAACTGGTGCAGTTCTCTTGGATGCACCATTAAAAATTCAAAAGCTTTTGGTGGATAAATCTAAGGTGTGTATTCTTAATATTTTATTGTTCAACAATAAACAAGTTTAGTGTCAGAAAAAAATGAAATTATTGGGAAAAATGGTTTCCTAAATATTATTTAACACGTTGACTTCGATTGCCAATACGAATAAAATTTTGCATTTCTATCTTGATTTTTTTATAACTATCCTTTTTTTATATTCAGAAAGTGTCATAGTATGCTAAAAATATAATAAATACTCTAAAATTATAAATATATGAAAAAAGTTGATTTGGGCCATATATACTAATACATCCATAAACTATATACCACTTGATACATATATGTACCAATTCGTAGTCAACGTGTTAACATCTAAAATTATTTTCAAATTTAATTTAATTAGGATGATGCCTGCCTATTATAGAAAACAAGACGTTTTTAGCAAGTTTTTGAGAAATACGTAAATGAAAAATATCCATGGAAATCTGGACTAATATTATTCAGCGGTTTTTTTCAAATTGCCTTGACATGAAGAAAGTAGGTTTTTAGCAAGCCCATTTTTTAAGTCTAGATATTCTGTAAATTACGTTAATATGTACTTTTTACTTAGCACCAGATATGCAAATGCAAATCACCAAATTATTTATATATATATGTATATATATGTATGTATATATATATAGTGTATATATATATATATATATATATATAGAATGAAAATATGTATATATTCAACAAAATGTAATTTCATCAAAACTTTTTAATGTAAGAAATACACATATGAAATTTGCTATTATCTGCACGTACATGTACAACTGCAATGCTTGCCTTAGGTATTATATTTGCATACTATTAACGAATACAAGTATTTTATCCATCCTGATGTGCAATCCAGAAAGTTTTTAACCTAATCTTAGGGAATTTTAGTGTCCTTGCACGCAACAAATTTTTTTCAGCTACAACTGTTATAAAGCCTGAGGATTTATGAAATAAATTAACTAATGACATACATGTGATTTCTTACAAAAATACACGTCTATTTACTACTTTAGTTATTTATATGAAAAAATTATGCCTAACACTAGAAACGCGATAATATGTCAAAATGACTTTTAAACATTTTTTGTTGGCTTCATTACTCATTCAGTAAAAACACTAGCAGTTACATATACTTCCTTATGTTGATAATTTCATTGAATCTGCTACTTGTCGAAATTTTGTTTCTATTTCATAATTTTTGCATTTGATACATTAAATCAAAATTTATTTTTAAGGAGTAATCGCTGTTCTAGTTATTTGCGACATCAAAATTTCTAGCAAAAACGGGAACAGCCATTTGCTGAAAATGATATTTGTAACTTGAGTTATTTTTTCCGAATACATTGAGAAGTGTTTTATTGCAATATCTTTCCTTGTAATGATTAATGTCAAAAAAATAAACCCTAGCTAACTAATAAACAATAAAAATTTTTATTTGTTAAATATTATGTAGAAAACATAATTTAGTTAATATGTAAAGAAATCCATTTTTATATCACCTAAAAACATTAGAAACCATTATATAAATATTATTTTTAAATTAATGTGTGACCTGCTAAAAAACATCAGAATATATTTCTAGATAGCAATGATTAATTTTAATTTTCTTGATTGTCCAATAAGGGGTTATTAATTTTCAAGTATTTCACGAGTAAGATGTTTTAATAAATATGTAAATTCAATTAAAAGTCTTCAGTACATCATTGGTGAATTTTTACTTTATTTATTTATCAGATGTAACATAAATAATTAATTCAATAATTTATGAAACTTAACAATGCTCTACTAATTTTCAAGGTGCTTATCACTTCATTTGAATTAACTCATCGATTTTTAGAACTCTAAACTTGCAGCGACTGATTCCCAAGACAGCCTAAGACACGCCCAACAACTGCTACATGATTTGGAATCTCGAGATCAACAGCTGAAAGCCTTAACAACCTCTTCCTTAGAATCATTCCAAGTAGAATTTTATTGCATTTTATATCAGTATAAATTACAGATGAGAATCTAATAGTTGTTTTAGAGCGGTTTTTGAATTATTTCTTCGATTGTTTTTTGAAGCGGACGTTATTTATTCATTAACCTCCACTAAAGTACATCTGCGCGATGCGTTCATCCATTTTTCATTTGTAAAAGCGTGTTTTATACCATTCAGAATTAATATTTACTACTACCATTAATTACGCTCGACTCCGCAGGTGTGATGGTACAGACAAGCCCTCTTATTTGAAGTTTATTTAGTTCCTTTGTTAGACATTTACAATTATAGACATCAATTTGTTGAATGGGAAAACAATTGATAGTACATATTTAATAAACGTATTTATATCCAATATAAAGAATCAATTGTTTATGGATTCAAGGCTTGTTAGGGTTGGCCAAACCTAATCCATTGGTTGGGTCATATATCCTGCTAAATTTATGGGTTGGATTGGGTTGGGTGAATTAATAGCAGATGTAAATACATATATAAATGTGTGGAGACAATGTAGCAAACAGTGTGGGTCATGATTTGGTTATAAAAAGACTTTGTAGGATAGCTTACAAGAGATTTGTAAATTGCTTGTGTTAATTTTTTTACATTTCATTGTGAAAACACTTATTTTTAGTCGTGTTTTTCTATTTTTACTTTTTAATACAAGTATGGGTGCTACATTTTAAACGTCTTTATATTTAATGGCCATGAGCAAAAATGTTCAGGAGTATTTAAATTGTAGTTAGATCATATTTGTGCAAAATTTTGAAACATTTTGGGCTGAGCCAAGCGCATTCAAAATTCAATAAATCTTGGGTTGGGTTAGGTTTGACAAATATTTATTTACAGCGATATTTGTATTCTATTGATTCCCAAGAAGCATTTCAAATAGCACTTAACACTAGAAGAACCGAATAATTTTCCTCGCCAAAAAGTGAGACTTGAATAAACCTTGAATAAATTTACCATATACATCATTTCTACGTATTTGAATATGGATAAAGCAAAATTTCATTATATTACAAATTTCTTGTTGATGTTGAAACAAGTGCGTAAACGCACAGCCATTAAGTTATTACGTATGCGTCGAAGAATCTCATGTTGGCATTCACCACTTACTTTTTTGAGGCTGTCCACAGATTTTCCACGAGTTGATCTCAGGCTAGTTTGGAGGACAGTGCATAACTTGAATGTTACTTTCTTGTGTCAATAATGGATTTTTTGAAAGATATTGTTATTAAGAGTTGTATCCGTTCGGGTCCAGAGCATTGTATTCAGGGATGAAATCCGATAGATTTTGACAATACCTTCAACTTGTTACAGTCCCATTTTCAACAATAATCAAATTAAGACTGCACTGTGAAAGTGATCACGAAACCACGTTTTTGTAGAAAATTTGTAGCATTTTTATTGGTGTTTGATGGCGAATAGAAGAACACAATTGAAATTTTGTGCAGTTGTTGAAACCGATATTCATTCAAAAGGAGGCATTGATAATGTAATATCTTGTCAATGTTTTAGAGAATTCTAGGCACTTATTTTCATTGAGGATATTTGGTATCTTTGGTAATACAGTCAAACCTCGGTTATCGAACACTTCTGTTTTCGACCAAAAATTTCGAGAATTTTACGGTTCAGAACTCGACAAAATTTCGGCTCTGGAATAAACCGAAAGAAGCCGAGCCTACCCAAACGCAGCATACTTGCGAGCCGAGAGAACTCGAACGCTAAGGACGTTTCCTCCATAGCGCATTTGTGATCAAAGTTCATTCCGAGCAGATGTATTCGTTCTTATTTACGTAAGTCCAACTTTTTTATCTTTGCATCGTCTATTAGTCCTTAATCATGGGTCGAACGAATTATGTTCGAAAACCGAGGTTTGACTGCATCAACTTCGACCAAGATCAACTTTAACATAGAGTTGTTATTATAGTAAGTTCTATTATGTTTGCTATTAAGCTAATGCCAATAAAATTCTGGTATCACAGAATCCTTTATGTGCAACATCTCCCGTCAAATGTACAAAATTAGATATTAAATATAAAAGTGTGAAATTCATCTTTAAATTCCATTTTTAAAATATGTATATTACTTAGCGAAGAAGGGAGATATTTAAGATGTCCTCATCCTCAGAACTCGCTATTGGTTACTCATCCTGATCCTAACGAGGATATTTTCTGCGCAAATTCATTTGATATTATTATTTTTTCAACTTTATAACAGCTTTAATTCAGTGTTGAACATTTAAATAAAGAATATATATATATATATATATATATATATATATACAGTACTGGAAATATGTATTCGACCACCTTGCTATTTTGAATAAATAATGAACATTCATTTGATGGAGTGTGCCTAAGATCATTACTAAGTGTTACTTTGATTGAGAAAGGAAATCTGTATGTCTAATACCATTAAATATGTAGAAGAACAATTGTCTATTAATTTTTAATCAAAATTAGAAAACTTGTATTGAAAAAATTTATTCGGCCACCTGAAAAAATTTAAATAAATGAGTAAATCCGAAAAATGTAAATTCAAAATAAGATACATAAATGAATAAGTGATGCAATATAAACACTTAGCAACAAAATTCTCTCTTTTAATATTTTGTAGGGCGTCCCTTTGAGCGAATAACAGCTTCTAGGCGATCAGGGATTGAAGCAAAAAGTCTTTCAAAAAGCTGTTGGGAATTGCATAAGATTCTTTTTTTATTGCGCTCCACAGCTCGTCTTCAGTGTGAAGAGTCTAATTCGGTATTTGACCTCTTTCCATATATTTTTTTAAAAAAATTAAGGTCTGGAGATTGGCCAGGCCAGTCAACAAAGATAGCAACCCAATTATTGTGGAGGAAATTTGTCATTTCTTTTGAGGAATGACATGGCCGAATTCTTTCTTCCAGTACTGTATGTATGTATGTATATATAGTTAATTAGTTTTATCTAAGTACTTCTTACATATCTGAATTTAGCCGGAATTACCTCAAATGCTGGATACATATACAAATGAACTAAATGAAATTCTGGAGAAAATTATTGAAATGCCCCATTTAAATAAAGAAACGAAACAGTTATGCAACAACAATGTCAACCACACTACAAATAAAGTCAAGGTAATTACATTTCTATCTAAGAAATTGCTTTAAATTTCAAAATAAATTATGGATTAAATTGTAATGCCAACTTCAAAGTAAGCAGACAAGTCAACGTCCTTATGAGATTTAATAATACTATGCAAAAGCATGTTTTAAAAAATTATAATATAAATGTTCAGGAAAAACTTTTATGCAACGCAATTAGTAGAAAATCTTGAGGTTCAGAACTATTGCGCATAGTGCTGTGTAAGTAAACATATAATTAGCATAATTATTACTACCATAATCTGTACTACCAAAAAACTAGCTATTCTACCCCAATGAAAAATTACAGAGCAATGTCCGAAATGAGCTTGGGTTAATTCGGGAGAGCGGTATGACTATTTCCTCAAGTTAGTAAAAGACTGCTCGCTAAATAATGATTCAAATTCACTTATTGGTAAAATTTATGCTTAACTAACCCAGGAATTTCTTACAGTATGTGATGGTTTCAATTAAGCACCTACTAAATAATAAAGGTATCTAAAATCTGAAATCATCACTGATATATATATATATATATATATATATATATAATCGTCTTTTAATTCATTTCGAACTTTAA
>CABFPE010000226.1:665010-684512 GCA_900660155.1 Hofstenia miamia | reverse complement strand
AAACCTTGAAAGCAAAGCGGAAGAGGTGCTACAGGTGTATACAGGTTCGTGAAGATAGAAAATCCTCCCGCATCTGCAACAAATGTGGCCAGTGTGTCTGCGCTGAGCACTCAAAAAAAGAAGAATTTTTTTACTGCAAGCGCCCACGATGTACATGAACAATAATGTTCTTGGCTTTTTTTTATAATAAATGGTCTTGTTTTTCTTCAAATACTCTTTTTCTTCATAATATATACTTTAGAAAGGTAACCACTTAAGTTCCTTATGACTGCAAATTGGTATATTGCTATAAACTGTAAAATTCAATCATGGGTCCCCGAGGACCCAGCTTATGCATATTTGTAAGTCAAAAAGCTTATGCATTTGAGGGTTAAATATCAAGAATGTTTTATTTGTCAATATTTCAATTGAAGATCTGAGCATTTCTATTGAAAAGTCACTATTAATTTTCTGTAAAGATACTCAATTAGTGTTTAATGCATTCAATAAAGATCAAAAAGTGCCTTATTGTACATGTGATAATGTTTTTAACAACAGAAAGTACGTCATCCATACATTTGCAGATATTTCAAATATTCTGAGTTGTCTTGATAGTTTAAATACTGTTGAAGATTTTTCTTCTGTAATTGAACAATTTGTGAATCGCCTGGAAGATTTCTCTAGCTTCGAATCCTCAAATTATAAGAAATTACAATTTTTGCTTGAACAACTCAAAATGCTTTCACTCAAGAAACCTAAATATTCTACAGAATGTCTTTCACTTTCATTTATGTTGATCACTAGCAGCACTTCAACTTATGAACTATTGAGATCAGAAAGTGTTTTCCGAAAGTACTATTGCTGCTATGGAGAATAATATGATTTCACGAGAAAAAAAATGGGAAGGAACAGTTTATTTTTTAAAAATAATTTTCCAATGGTGGTCCATTGTGAATGTCAAAACATGTGACAAGGGTCTTCACAAACGAAGTTGTTTTAGTGACCCAATTAGAACAATTGAGGATTTCAAAATTGAATACTTACTCCAAATATCAGAATGGTTTCATCATTGGGAGAATTATGAAAATGGACCTGGTTTAACTGAAGCTACTTTTTTTGCCTGTCGAATTACTTCTTTTAGCATAGCCAAATTAAGTGTTTTCCTAATTGAAAGTGGATTTCAATTTGTTCTCACTGGGTATTTTTCCAGTGATAGACTGGAGAAGAGATTCTCATGGTATCGGCAATGCTGCGGAGGAAAGTATTATATATCAGTAAAAGATATAATTCACTGCGAAGCCAAAATTAAGCGATTGTGTCTAGTTAAATATTCTAGTTTAGATCTTCGTAATTTAGACGTTGGCTTAGACCCCAATACTAAGGAAAACATAAAGCTGTGCGAGTTCTTCTCTTCAGAGGAAGTATTGGATTTAAATTCAGAAAATTTTGAACTGGAAACTGATAGTGCTAACATTTGTTTTTATATTGCAGGATACATTGCTAAATCCTTGTCCAGTCAAATCAATTGTTATGAGTGTAGAAGACAATTGGTCAGTTCAGAGACTGAAACCTACACTAATACACTATTTGGAGACTTCCTAAACATTGTTGATCGTGGTGGACTACTTCACCCGTCTGATCTGTTATTTTACATTGTCTATTATACAATGAGCACGTTTGACAAGGTTTTACTGCATGAAAATTTTTTGAAGTTGCTTAGTTCTAATCAGAACGTTTTTTACTTATTTCATTCTTTGTGTCAAAATGGACTAAAAGAACATTTTCATGTGACAAATATTTGCTGTAGACAGCATTTTAACAATAATTCATTGGAATTAATTATTAAAAAGACATTCAACTGTCTAATGAAAAATTTTGTCAAAAATCAAAACACTTCTAGTACACGTATGAAAAGAAGTAAAATTGTAAAATTTCAAGCTAGTAGCTCTTTGTATTGATTTTATGAAAAATAATTTTTTGATTTATACAATTTTTTGTACATAAATACAATGATTTCGGTGTTATCTCTGTAAATAAAATAAATTATTATCAATAAATAAAATTTTAAGATCGGCCAAATCTTGCGATTAGTGTTTTTTTTGTTCCAGTCCAGTTAGTATTATAGAAGTTCATGGTAAGGTATAGCGTATCTTTTGCTGTTGGGGGAAAAAGTGATGAAGAGGATGTGACTTCATCAACATTTTGTGACCAAATCTCATCACCAATTTCACACCATCTGTCATAAAGAGTAGTTGTTTTTAATTGAATACAAGCGTCTTCATATGAAAACTTTGGTAAAATAATTTTAGAAGCTTTTTTTGAACACGCTCTAAATTGTGAGATTGCGACTGAGTGAGCTGCGTATGCCAAACCGGGGCGCAGTATTTAGTAACCGTTCTTACTAATGAAGTGTAGATATCAAAGATATAACACACTTCCAATTGTTCAATATAGCATTAAACCCTATACGTGTAACCAACAATTGATTGCAACGTTATTGATTACCCGACATGACCCGATTTAAAGAAAAAACCTTCGACACCACCCGAACACTACAAAAAGTTGACACAACCCGACTAGCGGGGCGAGTCGACCCGTTTCCACTGCAGCATACAAAGAAGAATATTATATCACATTTCTCAACAACTCTTTATTTCATCCAATTATGCTTGGCAGCGAGACTTCAAAAATTCTTAAATATTTTCTAAGATTAAAATTGTATGCTTATTTAATATATTTTTGTGTTCATTCTTGCAAATATACACTACTGTTGTGTATAAATATGAAAAGTAGTTATTGAAATTATAGATATCTGAAATCAGTTGGAACTTTTCAATGACTCTGGAGATTTCATCCATGTAAGACTGCGGGAATATGTGATAAGTTTGTTAATTTCAACTACACAATTCCTGAGTCAAACTCGATACGGTTTACTCAAGAATTGTTTTTTCAACATAAGATATTAGCATTGACAAATTTAATTCTACAAACTTCTTAATTCTTATTCTGTATTATACTAATGTATGTTCATTTAGAAAGATATTGATTACCTCAACTCAACTCGCAACGACTGCAAGAACTGTCTAGAAAACCTTGGAAGCATACCACAAAATTCCAATCTAAACCGTCGTTGCACTGAAGTTTTCAATCGCATTAAAAGAGCAGAAGCTAAATTAAATTCTCAGCAACAAAAGTTTTCTGCAATGGATGAGAAGTTGGGCGAAGCAGAAATTGAAGAACAGCTCATTAATGAAGAATTGTTGGTATGCAATGATTTGTTCAACATTCCGCCTTCTCAAATGATTGCTGAGGATAGTATTGACGAAACAGATTATGGAAATCCGTTATTACTAACAGCAAAGGTTTGAATAAAAGCATGAATTATTGAATTATTTTTTAGAGTTCTAATAGAGTACTAATCAAAACAAAATTCTAAACCTAATTTCTACAAAATAACTTATACCATATAGTTCAAATTTGCATAGCAACTAGGCAATCAATCTTTTAGTTTTAGGTAGACTAACTCTCCAATTACAAGGTAGCCTAAAAGTATTTATTGATTTATGGTTGTGTACGTTACAGCTAACTTCCATCCTAGTAATACTGCACTCGTTAATAGTCCTAAATTTTTATTCTATCTAACTCAAGCAAATTCTCTCCAAGCGCGCTACAAATTTTATTTTTCCTTCTGCTACTTGTTTCTTTCTTCTATGTCAAAACTTTTTCTGTTTCTCTATAGTATACCTTTTGTGTACAATCGCTTTCCTTCATCGTCTGTTGCCATCTTCTTGAAGCTACAAAGTTACAGTTTTTTTCTATATTTTAGTATATTATCTAACTTCTACTCTTCAGTTTCCGTCATATCATTGATGCTCAACACAATTCTCACTCTTCATTATTTTCTCTTACTTATTTATGTTTTTACTAGGTTATATTTTGAATCAATATTATATTTTCAAATATAGAATGATATTTAGGAGAAAATTTCAAATTTGGAAGCAAATCTCTCAAAATTACGAGTTCAGTCCAACGAACTGCTTACTGAAGGACGGGGAATTGATTCCAGTAAATTTAAAGAAAAAGTTAGGAATTTAGAAAAGAAGGTCCAACTTGCGAAAGCGGAATATCAAAAGTCTACATTACAACTTAATAAATTAAAAGATGACTGTCAGTCTTTGCAAAATCACATTGGCGATGTAGATCGCGAGATCGATGCTGCTACCTCAGTAGTTAATCTAAATGTTGATGCCAGCAATGATATGATTTCATTCAATAATGCAGCAGAAATTGTACAAGTATGTTTCTATTTGTGATTAAATTGAATTTTTCAATGACGAAATAACAAGTTTTCATATATTTTAGGGTTTTCTGCATACCTACATTATGAAATGCTAGGTAATTTATAAATGTTTTTAGGAATCGGAAACACAAATAAATGGAACATGGAATGCCATCAACGACATCAGCAATCGTATTCAAATAATTCGTGAACTCCATGGAACGGATTTAGTACACTCCTTGAGTTCAAGTCTTACGAAGGCCACCAATAAAATGTATAAAGCAGAAGAGCTTGTGACTCAAATGAAAATTTCACTCGAAGAAGAGTTTGGTAAAAAATTTCATGACCACTTGGCTGAATTCAACCAGCAGCTGGCAGAATCAGGAACTGCTTTAAGTCGAGGCATTAATGAAAAAGTTTCTCAAAACTTTGATGCTAAGATATTGATTTATCAGGTTTATTTTTATTCTATTTAGAGAATGTATTATTTACAACTGATATTTCGATTTACATTTTAGTCGCATTTCGAAATATACTTTATTAAATAAAATTGCAAAGCAGCTATCTGCTTGTTTTTCGACTTGTATATATAATATATATATATATATATATATATATATAATTTACCTTATTTATGGACATGCTTATATTTACATACAAATATATATATATATATATATACATGTATATATATGTATATATATTTGCTCTATATATATATATTCATAGAGCAGATATTAGTGAATAAAAAGGTAACATTTTTTATATTTGCAACAAAAGTCTGTTTTTGAGAAACTTGCCATGAAAAATTTTAAAATTTGCATTTATAATTTTTAAATTATTAAGCATTACTTTTCAATTTCACCACAAGTGTTTGAATTTAATTAGTTATATTGAAAAGTAAACACAAAATAGAAGAGTAGGTGAAAAATCAATGAGCGGAAGTAGCAACTATAAATAATTTATTATCGATCAAACTGTTCATTGAATAGTAAGGTTTGTTAATGTTTAGGCCTTACGATTATAGATTTTAAGTATGTCATATTTTAATTGTACCTTACTGGAAACTGGCTCCTTAATGTATTCGTATTAATAATTGTTAGTCTTCCCGATTTTGATGGAATAAGCAACCTACGACACTAATATCAAGATTATTGATGTTGTAAAAAAATCGTGCCATGAGTTTCCTACAGGAAAAATGTTAGCACCTACATTTGAAGATGTCGTATATTAGTTGATGCAAACGTTTTTGAGCCTTGCAGTATATCTGTTCTAAGAATCCGTGAATAACTAAGTTATATTTTTCATATGACATATTTCTGTGGAAAAAACGTAGTCAAAAAGATTGTCAAATGGAAATTTTGTTAATTCAAATAAAAATAGAGATTATTTATCGCTGCAATCGGTGAAATATTGAATTTATTATTTATGTAAAGGTATTACCAAGCAAATCCTATTACTCCGATGGACATTTACCGTGTAAATTCTTGATTAGGTTTACATCGTCTCTAAAAAGGTGAAGCTTTTTAATTGGGGGAAATTTTAAATAGAATTGTTTGCTATGATTTTTGGCAATCAAAGAATAAAATATTAAAGTAAACATACGTATCACTTCAAAATTCTTCATCAAATGTACAAACTGTTTTGAAAGAAAATCAACACTTTATATTTTGAGGCCTTTCATTCAATTCAACGAACTACATAATAACTTATTCTCATCTTAATGTTTTGTATGAGGCACTGATTACTGGTTACCTTCATTGAACCCATGTATTGTTCAACTTCCTTCTACATTATCTGCATGTATTTATATACTTTGTTGGTCTTATTTATACATCACAATTGTAAATTTTCACAAGCTATAACTATTTAATATAATTTACTATAGATGGGGAATTGCCTTTGTATGGAATTCTTCTGCACAAACATGTCTGAAACTGTCGAATTACATTTATACTTCCATCTCTAGTAATTGCATGCGAATGACAATAGAGTACACTATTCATTATTGTAAACTCAGAATATTTAAAAATTTAATTTTTGTTGTCTTGGAAATTCATAGTATTTACGAGTACCCATATGTGAATCAGTAATGAAAACAGCTTGAAACACACGGCCCGATCGATTAGTTGGGTAACGAGAAAAATATTTCTGAAAAGTGATCAGTCTCAAAGTTCTATTTTTTAAATGCATGTTAATTTTAAGTTTAACAGTTGCAATAAAATAAAATCTTATTGCATAAATCAACAAGTGAAGTTGCAAAAATAAGTTATAGTGTTAAATAGCGTTACTCGCTACTGGTTTACTTAGCCAACCGTACTCTAATTATATTATTATTATTATCATTATTATTGGTGTTGTAATTCTGTTCACTCTGTAGGTTTCTAATTAATCGGTACCCCTGTACGAATTTGCTTCCGCTTTGTACAAATGCCCTAGGAATTTTAAAGGGAAATTTAATTTCATAATAAAAATTCTAAAAATTAAGAGAATCGGCTGAAACTTTGATATATTGTAGATTTCGATCTGTATATTAACTTGCTTGTTTATTTTAGAATCTACTAGACAAACTTTCAAAGATTGAAAAGGCTGTTGTCAATTTTGAAAGTGATGTTTTGCAGCTGGAAGAAGTTCCATTATTTCAAGAGTCTTTCGTCGAATGCTCTGAAAAACAGGCATCTCTGTTTGATGAGCTGAAGAAAATGAAAGCGAAATGTGAAGAGTAAGTATTGGCTAGTATTTGCCTTTATTCCTAAACAGAAAAAAGTGAATTTTGTTATAAAATGTCTTTATTCTTTTGTATTATAAAAATAAGAAATTAAGATGAGTTTAACAAATTCATCCGGGGCGTTTTTCTTTTACAAAACCTAATTTTGTAATTAGGGAGCTTTGCATTGCAGAAGAGGACAACAATTCACTAAAGGATGTCATCGATGCATGCGAAAACATTGAACATTCTATGACTACACTTGAGGAGGCAGTCAACAACATGAAATTGCATTCATTTTCCCAAGAACATATGAAAAAATTTACTCAAACAATTCAGGTAATAACTTTCTAGTATTAGTCACGTATATTTTCAATTAATGTTCATTTTGCAATTTTTTTATTGCATTTATTAATCTGTTTGAAAATCGTTTATTTACTGAAGTTTTTAAAAGTTGTTCCTAAAAAACATGTTCCAAGACAAATGGTCCTATGAAGCGACCCTTTTGAAATAGACAATGTCTGATTTCCTATAGTATGTTTCTGTAAGAGTTTTCAGGCAAGTACCAAGGGTTGTTTATTTTCCCCTGCTTTGATTTGTAATTAGTATTTAAACTACTCTAAGCCAATTAAAGTAGGCTTTTAAAGAACAATAAAAAATGTGAATTCTTTATTATTTCTTTTAATCTTATTAATATTTTATTTATAAACTCAATGCTTTGATTGAATTTCGTAAACGCCTTCGAGGTAAGTGGCTCAATTATTTTGCGCATTTTTATCGGCATATAAAAGAAATTCATTTTGAAAAACAACAACCGTTGCTGTACTACTGAAATGCCATAATATTTGCTTTCTTGGAATTTACAAATGTTACATTTTTGTATTTTGGATTCACTTTTCTGTAGAAATTTCTTGAATAAAATGCACCCAATTACAATTATAACACCATAATATGTTGTTATATTTTCCTTAACTTAATCCTTTGTAACATAAATTTAGGATTTGCAAAACGAACTGTATGTGAACGAAGCAAAACTGAATACTGCTAATAATTCTTTACAAGATATTAGGAAGAGACATCCTATAGGGGATTTAAAAATATCATCCGTAATGAATGGAAAAATGAATCGATTGAAACTTCTTATTGACACCACAANGGATTACAAATCATGGATGTCTCAGTTTTCTAAGAATGTTGCGTCTATTACAGCCACCGGTGATTTGCTTAAATTAGAAAAATCAGCCTCCATTTGCCAGGTAGATTTTTTTCAAAACATATTCTGAATAATGAATTTAATATTATTTAACAATTTTGCTTACAACCATACATTTTGTTATATTTAGTTAATATTAAATATATTCTACAATTAGGATTAAGTGGCTCTAATCAGAAACTGAAACATGTTGTCTAATCCAAACAACATTCATCAAAAATTGAAACCAACTTAATCCAAATATCTAGTAACGGTTAAGAATTTATCCACTACAACCTACCTGGACTGAAATAATGCAAATATTGTAAAATGTTAAATTAGATAAACCATAACTATCCAGCATGACTTGAAGATAAAAAAAGTTTGTTCGCATTTTAAACAATAATTTCCATACATATTTAGAAATATTCGGCAAAAATAGACGCGGGTTGCGGTTTTACCGGTTGCGGTGCGGGTGGAAATTTTTATTTTGTTACATATGTAATACTAAAGTAATACAGTATTAATTGTGCTGCGAAATCGATACAATATAATATATTTGACATCATTCACTCAATTAAACAATTGGGTGATTTATATTTTTTTGGCTTAATTAGTTGTAATCGACAGGCGAAATTTAGAAAATAGCGGATGTTTTGCGGGTGCGGGTGAATTTTTCTAACAGACCTGTATGTGCGGGGCGGTTGCGGGCTTACTCACTGCCGGTGCGGTGGAATGCGGTTATGAAAAATTACACCCGCGTCCATCTATTATATTCGAATATTCACACATTTATTGAGGAATCGTATTCCATGTAATGATGTGCACTTGTGTTAAAAAATATTTCTGTGCCTGAAATATAATTAACGGCATGAATTGGCATTAACTAATAAAAACATCGAAGTAAGGAAATTTCAAAAAAACCTGCAATTCTAGACTAATATAAAGTAGTTTGTAATGCTAACCCCATGCTTTTTAATACAATATAGCTTTTTTCTGGTATATATTCCATTCGAAATTTCAAAAAGCTGTTAACAACTTTCAAATTCCTGAATTGTCTGAAATTAGTGACATTCGGTTTAAAGTTTTTTATTTGAGCTATGTGTTTTCTAGTAGTCTCTAATTGACTCAAGTTGCTTGCAGACCATCATATAAGCTTATTAATTTCTGTTCAATATCAAAAATTCAAATGATGAATCTATTTAAATTGCGACTTGCTTCTTTCGTTTTCAGTATTGGTTTGCAAAAAGGAATTATTGGCGATTTTTGTAACTCATAAAAAACGAATTTGCTAAAGGTATCCAATCAAATCTAACCTATCCCTTGTGCCAATACCTTAAATGTATAACTCATATCGCTTAAAGACATGATGTTGAACCCTCCAAACTATTCTTCAGAATTGCTTTTGTAAATTTTTTAATTTCTGGTACATACAAATGAAAATACTTCTGTTTTCAATTAGACTTGGTTATTAAGCTATATATTTTCAAAATTCGAGTCAATTTTATTTAAACTGTCATGAATTTTCAACATTAGCTCTGGTTGTATACGTTTATCTAATATATTTATTAAATTTGTCAAATATTGTAGTCAATACAGATGCACAATGCACATTTTGACAGATGGATTATTTTATATTTACCTCAAATTAACAATCCCTTGCGAATATATAATGCTTGGAAAGCTCCTAATTTGATTTAACACCTTCGTGATCTATTCCAAAGTAATTTGTTGGGTAAAGCAACTTTTCAAACAAATCCTTTATCCAACACATTGTAATGGATTTGAGATATATTTGGTCAGATTCTAACTAATCCTAACAAGATTAGAAGAATATTTTGCGTAAAGTAATAATGGGTGACAACGATATTATGGTTTATTAGTTTCCTGATCGATACTTATCAACATATTGGAATAAAAATTTTAAGTATGCAACTTATAAATCTTAAGGTATGCAGCAATGGCAATGGCAAAATCTTCTACAACAATTATTAAGATATGATTACATGTAAATTGAGTGCCTGTAATTTGACTCCTACTTATCAGAATTCAAAATCAAACATGCAAGAAATCTAAACCTAATTGAGACTACCCATTGAAATTTGGCATTTTTTTACTTTAAGGAGTCTCCAGGAATACTATAGATTATAATTCAGATCAACATTCAAGCAACTCCTCCACTCTTTCAGGTGTTTTCAAGTTTGTTGGAGATCCTAAAAAATAAAAATTTTTACGCTAACTTTCATTCTTCCCAAACTCTGACAAACTTTATTTAACAGTTTGTGACCACGAGAATACATAAATATGTAGATGCATATGCATATTTTTATGCTCTTGATTAGGCTGAATGCAAAGAAAAGTGAATATATGAATATATCTGTTATCTTAAATGATGATTTTAAATGTTAAGGATTACCATGATGACATATACATGCATTATTTTAGAGAGTGAAAGATCAGGAAGTTAAAGGAGACGATGTGGAGGATAAATCCAGGGAAGCTCTTTTGGCCCTTCTAAAAATTCCTTCATTAGCGGAAATCGCAAAATCAGAGCGGAACTTATTTGATAGGCTCGTAAACGAAAAACGCGATTTGTTGGAGAAATTTCGAAATATCTCTCAAAAAGTTACAGACGCCCTTAAAAAAGTTCAATCAGTAAAAGATCAGCTTAAAGAGTTTTCAGAATGGCTGTCTGATGTAGAATCTAGAATTGCGGATGTTAACAATAATTCAAAATCTATTGAAGAAATCACTGAAAGTTTGAGTGTTTTCAAAGTATGTAGTTTGATAAAAATTCAATATTTAATAGAAATTTTATCTCACATATTTTGGCTTTAAATATGCGTCCTTTTGGTCGAGTTATTTAAAGTTAGCTAGTGGTGCATAACTTTGGAAGATGTAATACATTTTTACATTTCATGTGATGCTAATATAGCAAAGATTATTACAAAGTGCATAGTAGACTTCAATTATAAAATTTTAAACTTATGGTACTCTTTATGTTAAACTGCTTGACTTAGAAACTTAATGATGAAATTTCTGAAAGAAGTTCGGATATGGAGAAGTTATATGCTAATGCAGCTGATGTTTCCGCTCACTTAGATGCAGATGAAATAACTGAGGCTGCAGCAAAGTACGACCGACTGTCAACCAACATTAAGGTGAACTTTTGAATGCATTGCAAATGCAAATTTATTATTCTTTAACTGAAGCCCACAACGGTTTCAAAATTTCTGAATTTTATTAAAGCTTTTGGAATATTCAAAAATTTCTGTGAACATCCCAAAAAGATAACCTGAGGTTAATCAATCAAAGACAATATTCCTAATGAGACCTTAAAATTTTAAGGTAAAGTTTTCCAATCAGCATTGTTAAAAATCAGTCTGTACAACATTAACTAATGATTCAACTATGTTTAGAAATATGCGTTGTTTATTCTAGTAACATAGGAAAAAATTTTTCAAAGAGGAAATAATAACGCTTTGAAGACTATTTTTTCACAATCAGCATTTCTAAATATATTTTTAGGCAAAAACGAAGTCCTTATGTAATAAGNCTATAGATTATAATTCAGATCAACATTCAAGCAACTCCTCCACTCTTTCAGGTGTTTTCAAGTTTGTTGGAGATCCTAAAAAATAAAAATTTTTACGCTAACTTTCATTCTTCCCAAACTCTGACAAACTTTATTTAACAGTTTGTGACCACGAGAATACATAAATATGTAGATGCATATGCATATTTTTATGCTCTTGATTAGGCTGAATGCAAAGAAAAGTGAATATATGAATATATCTGTTATCTTAAATGATGATTTTAAATGTTAAGGATTACCATGATGACATATACATGCATTATTTTAGAGAGTGAAAGATCAGGAAGTTAAAGGAGACGATGTGGAGGATAAATCCAGGGAAGCTCTTTTGGCCCTTCTAAAAATTCCTTCATTAGCGGAAATCGCAAAATCAGAGCGGAACTTATTTGATAGGCTCGTAAACGAAAAACGCGATTTGTTGGAGAAATTTCGAAATATCTCTCAAAAAGTTACA
Organism: Hofstenia miamia; assembly: GCA_900660155.1. NCBI lineage: Eukaryota > Metazoa > Xenacoelomorpha > Acoela > Hofsteniidae > Hofstenia > Hofstenia miamia. Next base: position 672,306 of record CABFPE010000226.1, on the reverse strand, counting down.
GACGCCCTTAAAAAAGTTCAATCAGTAAAAGATCAGCTTAAAGAGTTTTCAGAATGGCTGTCTGATGTAGAATCTAGAATTGCGGATGTTAACAATAATTCAAAATCTATTGAAGAAATCACTGAAAGTTTGAGTGTTTTCAAAGTATGTAGTTTGATAAAAATTCAATATTTAATAGAAATTTTATCTCACATATTTTGGCTTTAAATATGCGTCCTTTTGGTCGAGTTATTTAAAGTTAGCTAGTGGTGCATAACTTTGGAAGATGTAATACATTTTTACATTTCATGTGATGCTAATATAGCAAAGATTATTACAAAGTGCATAGTAGACTTCAATTATAAAATTTTAAACTTATGGTACTCTTTATGTTAAACTGCTTGACTTAGAAACTTAATGATGAAATTTCTGAAAGAAGTTCGGATATGGAGAAGTTATATGCTAATGCAGCTGATGTTTCCGCTCACTTAGATGCAGATGAAATAACTGAGGCTGCAGCAAAGTACGACCGACTGTCAACCAACATTAAGGTGAACTTTTGAATGCATTGCAAATGCAAATTTATTATTCTTTAACTGAAGCTCACAACAGTTTCAAAATTTCTGAATTTTATTAAAGCTTTTGGAATATTCAAAAATTTCTGTGAACATCCCAAAAAGATAACCTGAGGTTAATCAATCAAAGACAATATTCCTAATGAGACCTTAAAATTTTAAGGTAAAGTTTTCCAATCAGCATTGTTAAAAATCAGTCTGTACAACATTAACTAATGATTCAACTATGTTTAGAAATATGCGTTGTTTATTCTAGTAACATAGGAAAAAATTTTTCAAAGAGGAAATAATAACGCTTTGAAGACTATTTTTTCACAATCAGCATTTCTAAATATATTTTTAGGCAAAAACGAAGTCCTTATGTAATAAGAGGTAGCAAGATAGTTTTGCCCATGACTTTATGGTACAATGCTAAATTTGGGAACATTAAAACTAAAAATTAGTAATTATAGAATGTAATAAATTTTCAATGATTTAGAAATCGATGAAGTCATTAGAACAAGAGCTTTCCAAATTTAGTAAACTAGAGGAGTCAATGGCGGATCTTAATGCAGAAATAATGCAGTTGTCAAGCAGAATGTACTTCAGCAAAAATATTTCAAAAAATACGCTAGATGAATGGAAACAAAAACTGGAAAAGCAAAATGTATTTTTTGTTATTAAGTATAATAAATTAAATATATTTTGTGAAAGTCATGCAGGCTAATTTATGATTTATCTATATTCGTAACTGGATTATTCTCAAATTCAATTGTGGGAGGTAATTCTTGTATTAGCAATGTAAATTAAAAATCTATATTTTGAATTATATTTTCATCATATTATGTACTCTGTAATTAAAGATTAGGTAAAATGTGTCTAAGAAAATTTATATCATAATTCAGAAGCTTATCTCTTGATTCAAAATATTTCAAAATTTTAATTTAGATTGTCACTGAAAGACTAGGAGAACTTGAAAATAAATTGAATTGCATTGAAAATGATCCCAACATTTCAAACAAAGAACAAAGAGACCAGATTCAAAAAATACGGAAGAGCTTGGACAATCTAAAGCAGCTTGGTAAATTATATTTAAATTTGTATTGCAAGGAAGTGAAGCACTCTGTATTTATTGTTTGGATTGTGGTAAATGCACTGAATGTTCTTTGTACATGAATAGCATAGATTTCATTTGCTAAGAAATTCGTATTATCGCATGTGGGGACAATTACGTTTATTGACTTTGAAGTCGGTTTTCACATTTTATTAGAATATTAATAGACAAGTAGAAGTTTTTTATTCGATTTATTTAATGTGTCAATTTATTTAGCCGAAACTGTTAAAGACGATATTCTTGCTCATTTGGAAGAAAGCGAGCTTTTGCAATTGAAGCTCTCAAACATTGAGGAGTGGTTAAGAATCTCTTCGCATGTTTACTCTTCAAAGAAAGAGGCTCTTAGTCTGTCATCAGATGATTGTCTAGACTGTCAGAACTTTTACAAGGTAAAGCTATATGAATTTCTAAATATATGACTCCCAACTACATTGGATAATTGGCAAAAATGTTCGTTTGAAATAGTACAATTGAGGTTAAAAACTGACCTGATCCCATTTATCCCTAATTAAACGTTTTTACAAATACTACTAAATTTTCTAACATTTGACATGATTGATGTGAGTTTGCGTTACCAGGTTGTTGAAGATGTGATATGGTATTGGCATATTCATATTTTTAAATTTTTATAGACTCATAGCCACAGCCCTCCTGTTTAATTTTGCCCTTCCATCTTGTGTTTATAAGCCACTGAATTTCTATAGCGTCTATACAGAATAGGACCATTTATTAGGCTAAAAGCAAGTAGTTACTACGTCTATTACTCCCCTCGAAGAAGCAAAGCATATTTAGCTCTATATTATTTCATTTTTCTATTATTTTGGCAAAAGTTTAATTAATATAAAATATTTTAATTTCCTCCAACATTGCTTTAGCTTCCTCAAAATTAATTATCTTGCAGATAATTAAAAAATATTGGAGCACAAAGTGAGCATATATATTAAAATTAGGTCTTGGCATTATGAATGAAGTATATGACATGTAGGAAGCTGTAGTGGAGACCTCAAATCAGCTAACTACAAGCATTGTAGCATTTCTCCTTGAGATTTAAAGTAAACAGTGATAATTATGTCTCAACATTGATGAATTCATCTTTCTGCAACCACAAATCTAATTAAAAAATAGCTATCACATTCTTGGCGTCGATTTCTTAGAAATATTTATGACCAATCATGGGTGGCTGAATTCTTTTTTCCATTACTATATGTGAAATATTGCAATTTATCCAGTTTATCATACTTCCTAGAATTACCCGGCGTAACCTGTTTTCTAAGCGTTCCGGATCCTCATTCGAGTATATCAACTGATTGCAAAAATATTCCTCTCTAAAAAAATATTTCTAACTATTAAAAAACTATGTACATCAAATTTGTGAGAAACATTAGCTCAGAAAAAGCATTAAAATTCATTAACCCTTAATGTCTAATTTATAAATTTAGGGATTTTGCAATTTTCTGTTATATTTACCATTCTGAATATTTCGTGCTAACAAATATTATTAAAATAAAGTGTGAATAGCAGCATTTTTAACAGTCGAATAACTCTATTTTATAAATCCATTCATAAAATATATTGAACAATATATGATTCGCTATATAATACACTTATGCACCTGTAAGATTTTGCATTTTCATTTCTCAAAGCATATTTATGATGGAAAATGGCAACGGATTGTCAGTTTCAATAAAAACTTCCAAATGCCGTTTCCAATCAAATATAAGATACTTTTCAATCTCATTAGATTTTTTTATTTTGTTTGTCTACTCAAGCAAAATATACAACAGGACTGTAAATGGGCAAGATATGTTTACCCAACTCAATCAAACCAACGTTTCTAATGGCTTTTGACCCAACCCAACTTCTATTGAGCTTTTAATGAGTTTGAGCCGATCGACAATTTTATCCAAATGTAACTCAAATGTAACCAAGCTAAAAAGGAAATTTTTTCTACTGAAATATAAAAAAATTAACACAAAAAATGGGTACTGTTCTTCGGACGTGCATGCATCATGTCTTTCAATGACTCAATTATGACCCATTTTATTTTCAAAAATGGAGCAAACCCGCTTATATATATATTACAGTGTAACCTTTTATTGCATGCCCTAACTCAACTGAACCAAACAATTTGGCAGAGAATATGACCCAATCCACGGGTTGGCTTATGTCAATCCGAACTACTTACAGCTCTGATATATAAACAATCTGGGTATCAGTATATAGATGAAATTATTTGGACTTTGTATAGTTTTGTTTGTATTTTAGGGTTTGCAGCAGCAATGTCTTCAGAATCTAAAATCCGTTATGGACGTGATATCTTGTGAGAAAAAGGAGTCTGTATTGAGTAGACTTTCAACGTTTAATGAAGCCGTTAAAAAGGATATAAATCTCTTGGAGTAAGAAACTTACTAAGTTACTTAATAAGACAACTTTTCGTAACGTAGTATGTAATTTTGGTTGTCCTATTGTATTTTGAAACGAATGCGATTTATGCTCTAACACTGATTAGCATGATGATATTTGAAAAGTGAAGCTTGAAATCTTAACAAAATTTTCTTAGAATGTAGCAAGCCCCTTGTCACTATCAAAAATGGCACTGTGTCACAGGGTCTTGCTGGTCAACTTGTTACTGTGTCAATGGGTCATGGATTAATGCAATGTCTGTTCCTAAGGAAAAAATTTGTTAGTCAAAGTTATAGAAACAAAATTATATTTAGTAAGTTGCCAGTGTTTTTTTTGATAAAAAATGTTTTCACTATATACAAGTATGCTAACGAAAACAAATAATCTTGTGTTTCAAGAGACCTCTGCATCCTGACTGCAACCTAACCCGATTTGATTAGGCAATCAAATATTTGTGTCGGATCGGATTCGACTTTGATATTCTTGTCATACGAATAGAAGAAATATATTTATTATCTAAATCTCATTCTTGTTTTCAAACGACAGAAATACTATTAAAACGCCTTTATTGAACATTTAAGGTTCAGTAATTCCTTACTTAATCAAATATAAAACGATCAAATAACAATGGCTTCGATTAAATTGTCCCATTCATATTGGCATTCACTCAGGACAAAGATGTCTATCTCAAAGGATTATAAGCAATTATTTCGATACAATAATAAAATTTAAAAATAGAGAATTAATTTATATTTTTGGGATTCATTTACTTTGATATCAACTAAAAACTTCAAAAGTTAATTACATCATTTTAGGGAAGAATTAGTTAAGTGGGATGAATATGAAGATAGACGATTGGAACTTTCTGAGTACTTGGAAGAGTTTGTTGAAAAAAGTTTTGATGATCAGCCAACTCGTTTACCCTTTAATAATATTGCTGCACAAAATTTAGTTGAAAAAATTGAAGTAAGAGTTTTCATTTTCCAAGTAAAAATAGATGAATAGTGCTAATTTTATATTACAATTTTGCTTGGTTTCAAGCTTGAAAAATACTGGGTTGAGAAAAGTTTTTATTGTTTACAACCTTGAATTACTGCAATGAGAATAAATTGTACAATTTATCTACTATCTCTCATGTTCGTCATATGTTTCTGCTGTATGTTGACTGATACATATTTTTGCATTTTTTGCTTATCATTTAATACTTTTACTACCTAGCTGATAATATTTAAAGAAGTATTTAGTAGAAAAAATTTACACCTGAGTACATAAGAAATCCAGAAGTCTAGAAGTATTGTATGCATCTAAGCAAATCACTTTAAGAAATTCATTTAGGGTAAATAGAAATTGTGTTTGAGAAAATTGACAGATGCTGCCAGCCCTTTAACTGCTTGTGGTTATTCGTTTATATATATATATATATATAATTATTATTTGCTGCATATATACTATACATCACATGTACAATTCAAGAAATGCAAATAAATTTCGGTTTCAATTCTGCACTCATTATATCAGTTTTATTCGGGAACAAATGCGACATCTCGAATATCTTTTCATAATTTATTGTCAGATTGACAAACGTTGAGGCTTTATTTTGATAATATCATTTTAATTGCATGCACAAAAATATATTAAGTTGAGCTCTTCCTAAAGAATATTGTTTAAAATTCTTTTTTGATTCAATTGTTATTTGATTACATCGTCGCAAATCTTAATTTCAGTAGTTTTAATTTTTTTTAAGTTGTATTTTTAAATATGAGGGCATTTTCAAATCGCTCATAACTGTTTCAGTTGACAACCTTTTTACATTTTATTTCTTTGCAATACAGTTTTCAATCAATAGATGGCGTAATATCTAGAATATTTATTTACTCGTATAAAAGGATAAGCAGGCATTTAGTACTGCACTACTTGTAAATTTTGGGTTTATTTGCTTATTTAGACATTATGTTCCAGCGAATGCAATTTTAATGAATTATTTTACTTTTGAAAGATGTGTATTCGCATTTCGATATTTTACGCTATACATAATTTCAAGAAGCTTTGACTGTATCAAAAATATATTCATCGTAAAACAGGATCACCACAAAAATTTTTGGAAAAATATAATTTCTACCTAACCTAATAGAATCAAAAACATTTTTAGTTAATCTCGCTCACATTATTATTGATCATAGTTTTCATATACCGTCTTTTTGAAAACAGTGTGGATATTGACCAAGCGATGTAAAATTTTGAGCAAAACAAATTCTTTTACTGCTAAAAAAGAACAGTATGCTAAAATAGAAATCTATTATAGAATTTCAAATAACGGTTGATTATCAGATCATACAGTTTTTTGCCTTTGTATCTAATTTCTTAAATTATTGGTTGACTCTTATCCTCGTGCTAACCTGAACAAATATTTTCCATGCGTTTGAAAATCGTACTCATGTCGTTTACAATGAAAAAAGCCGAATTTACAACTGGGCTTGATCTCGTTAGTATCAGGTGTTAATTCGGCTGCACAGAGTAAGTGTGTAAACACCGTTCTCTAGATTTTAGTCTAATTCTAGTCATACGTCTCAGGTTAAAAAATTATTTAAAGCATTTGTTAATATACTAAGTATTTTGACAGCTTTCAATTCGAATGATTCCTATTGTTTTTTAAGGATGAATGCATTGTTTACAACGAGACAGTGTTGCCGGATGCTTACTGTTTTCAACATAAATAAAAGAAATGCGACTGTAGGGAATGAAGAAATTTGATGCTTTTATATTAAAGTACAAAACAATAAAGCCTGAATACATTATAAGACTACCTAATTAACAAAGCTTTAAGAAAAACTTCAAAAATTTCTCTTTATTATATTTTTAAGCAGTGTAATTTTGAATTTATTTTAATATAGCACACTAAAGAATATTATATTCCATAAAAATTTAGTTTCAATCCACAGATTATTTGATTCCACCCTCATTTTTAACTAAGTATAGTTGGCTGCAAAAAAAATGAGACTAGAAAAAAGGCATATTACTTTTGAACTACTGAACGTAACAACTCAAGAAAGGTAAGATTTTAAAGATACATTAAAGGACTATGAGTAAAAAGCATCAAAGTCTAATTTGTTTTCCTCCTGTAGAAATAACTTCATTCAAACGAACTGAAACTGATTTCATTAAATTGGACTTCATTTCAGATTGCAAAGTGTGTTGACTTTCTTGGATTTTTTCTTTTAAATCGGATATATTTTTCGGATTTTTCTT
>CABFPE010000226.1:648273-664286 GCA_900660155.1 Hofstenia miamia | reverse complement strand
ATTTCGGCTTCAGTTTGAAGTCGGTTTGCAATTTTTTTCCCAGAAATATAGGGATTTTTAAGAGCAATTGCGAATGTTTTCTGAATGAATTTTCCAATAATTTTTCGAGGACGTCCACTTCCTTTTCTTCTTTTGAGAGATTCTCCTTGTCGAATTTTTTTCAGCTTTCGAAAATAAGTTGATCGAGAAATTTGCGATGTCGCAAAGGCGTTTTCAAGCTGTTCCAACGTTTCCATTCCGAAGAAATCAAGTAGAAACTTTGCAAAGCAAAACAATTTGTTTGGTAAGTGTTTTCAGATAATTACGAAGTACCAGTTTAATTAATTAACTTTTTTGTTTGACCATTTTAAAGTTCACAAAATTCTCGTTCTTTTATTTTTATAGTTTTCCTCTAAAATGTCTCAATACGTTTCCACAAAGTGTGAAAAATAGGTGTTCAGTCTCATTTTTTTTGCAGCCAACTATATGTATTTCAAACACATAATTTTTATGAAATGGCATCGTCAATTCTTTTTCAGAGTAATTTAGCGAGGGGTTCTCAATTTCAAAAATCACAAAAAAATCAAGTTTTTTTTAAATTTCAGTTGATTGACAATAAAATTTAAAATATATGTAGAGTTTGCTTTATTAAATTTATACACAAATACATGAATTTATTTAAAACGCACTTGTACCGAAACTATGAAGTCACTATCGTGACTCCGCAAAGGAAATTATAATTGGTTCGTGCGAGTACTGAATCGATCCAACCCGAAGCATTTCTGATTTTGATTTCGCCTCGAATTCGCAAGCCATTTTTAAAAGCTAAAACAATATAAATCCAATTAATTAATGCATCTATTCTGTATTTGTATTGCTTTATTTGTCAGTTCTGTTTCAAATAATTACTATATATTCTGTTGTCAAACGAAACTTTATTAAAATAAACGAATTTGTAAAGAAAATCGGGAAGAGAGTTGCTACGAAAGCTACTATCAATTAACTTTTTCCAGTTTCATCTAACTATAGCCTAAATTTGTGTACCTGCATACATGTAATTGTAGAATATAATTATATAAAATGTTGAAAATTGTGTTTTTGTAAACAGAAACATTTATGTCATGACTTGTATCAATAGTTATGATAATCTACTAATCTACTGTTTTTACCTACTTGAATTGAGAAATATAGCGTTGACTTATTAAGTTATTAAAGTTAGTAACCCTACCAGTATCTAAGAATAAAATATTATTGATCCCATTTTTCAATAAGTCATACATTGAAGATGCCATCATTTATAAAATTTCCCGTTTTAGGATTTACTAAAAGAAGTTCAGAATCAAGTAAGCGGTTTTCCAATGCTGCACGAGAACTTTACAGCACTTACAAACGAAAACCAAGTTGATCCCGAAGCGCGAAATCTTGAAGATGCTTATCAATCTCAGGTCGATCTATTGACCAAAACTCGATCAAACCTGACACACAAATTGGACAGGCTATCAACATTTCACAAGGCCTATCACGACGTAAACGCTTACATTCAAGAATGTCTTGGAGATGCAGGTTCCATAAAAGATGACAGCAAGCTTCCAATCAATCTGAAAATTGATAAGCTTAAGGTTTTTAATAGTTACTGAATTCATACTAATATATGTAGTTCTTTATTTTTCCTCGGTTATATATTTCTTCACAAATTTCTTAAAAAATACTTTGTTGAAAAAATGTAGGCTTAATAATTAAATATTGAAATAATATGCTTCCTTAACTTTCTAAACTTCGGCATGGTGCATATGATGTAATTATTCAAAATTGAAAAACAATTAAAAAATAAATATTATTTCCGGATTTTTTCTTGCCATTGTCATTTTAAAAAGAAAAAAAATGATGCATCAATGTCCTATTAAATTGTATTCATACCAAACTATTTTATATTAAGCATAACATAATGTAAAAGAATGTTATCTAATATCGAATTCCGTATTCATAATTTGTGCTTTAAGAAACTTCAAGAAGCGTCAGCCAAACATGTAGCCGAGTGTGTCAATGAGATAACATCTTTTCAAGATGAGATTTCACATTTTCTGAACGAAGAAGACATTGAAGTTTGCAAAACCCAAGTTATGTAAGTTTATAATTTCTCTTTAAAGTAATAAAATGCATTGAGTAAATTTCAATAATTTAGTGATTTGGAAAAGTTTTGGTCAAATGTATGTACTGCTATTGAATCCATTTTATCAGAATGTAAGGAAACAGCTGTTGAAAAAAGCAACATAAGAAAAAAAGCGCATGACATCAGTTCTGCCATCATGCAAACTCCAGTTGATGAAGAACAACTAAAAATTGATGATATTCCTGATTTACAGGTGAATGCGCTTTTATTTATTGTTATTATGTAGCCTCAATTATATACAGGGTGCGCGGTTAGAAACACAAGAACTTATTTTCCCTTTGAAATTTAGAAATAAATCCTAAAAATTCTGTTGATGTGTTTTTAAGTGGTACCAAATGCGGGATTTTAATTTCATATGCATTAGTCAGAAGATTCCATTCTTGTTGCTGCTACACTCATGCAATACTAAACATGTAATTTAGTCACATAAGAACTTTTGCCAAAAAAATTTAAAAATGAAAACCAAAATTTCCATTATTTTCATATTTGTCATTGAAATTGTAGATTACGCATTCATTATGCAATGCTCCCAGTTTAAATGTTCAGAAAATTACGAATTACCGCATCAAGTATTTGTGTAGGAATTTTATAAATCGCTCTCTTGATCCTTTTCCTGCAGGTCCATATGCGGTTGAAACCAAAATTCAGAAGGACTCAGATCGGAGTTTTGAATTTAAATTTCTATGGAAAATTTCGTATGTGACTACATTGCACGTGTAGTATTGTATGTGATCTGCAGCAGAAACAAGAATGGAATATTATCATTTCAGCAAATGAAATTAAAATCTTGCATTCTGTACTACTTTAAAGATAGATCCCCAGAATTTTTGGGTCTGATTTCTAAATTTCATTGGGAAATTAAGTTCGTGTGTTACTTACCTCTCACCCTTTTACAAAATAGGAATATATTGCAAAAACTGGAATAAGTCATTTTGCCATTTTTAAAAATTGAAGGTTTAGAAAGCTTAGTTCAATTGTAATTTTGCAATATGACAAACAGACGTCCTCTATGTCCAGACAAAGAATGGTATTTCCCTTAGCAATTTTACTAAGCGTTCTTTGAGTTTATATTGACGATTTTCAAATTAAAGGAATTACGCTGTCCCCTGTTGATGCAGTATTTAATTAAGTCTTTGAAAACGTTCATGTTTAGAATTGTGGATTGAAGTATAAATAAACGACTTTCTATTTTTTATTAATTATATATATATATATATATATATATATGCATAGACCTTTATATATTCAAATTTATTCGTAGTATAGTATTTACTTGTTGTTTGCGAATGTACTATTATTATAGTTTGATTTTTATACTTTTTAAGAATTTTTTATAATATATTTAAATTGCTTTCCTTGATTTCTTTCTTCATACAATTAAAAATGATTACAAATGTGTATTAAGTATATTGAGACTGATTCAACCCACTCTAACATTTGACAGTGGCATTTCAAGTCATGTACAGTATTTGCTTTTGAGACGTATCAATAGATTTTCTGGCCTTGCCTGGAATTTTTCTTTCGTTTGATTTATAGCAGGCATTCTGCTTAGTACTCTCTTCTTTTAACGTTAATTTACCTTTTGGTTGCATACCGGGGATGCGTGACACTTGCAACAAAAGGATTTGGTAAAATAAACACTGTCCCCTCCCTTTCCTTGCAATATTCAGAATTGATTTTTAAGTAATTGTTTTGAACAGTGCACTCTTTGCATCTTCAAAAATAATGTTTTTAATGTTTTTTTCTTACATTTTTTACAACCTGTTTGTAAGCCTTTCATATTTTTTATAAAGCCTTACTGAGAAGGTTACTCTGTTGCCGTAAATATATTTGCTTGCTATCAGCAAATTTCCATTGATTTTGATGTGCATTGGGTTGCGTTTTTCCAATCTAAATTTAATTTCAATAATTTGTGCATAAAATAGTATAACATTGTACGTTCTTTTCTGTTGGAAGCAACGCGGTGTACATTGATTGTGAAACATCATGTTAGTTATGCGAAATTTTGACGTTTTGCCTTTTTTATAATTAAGCACCCTGAAAATAATGACAACTACAACTATATAACTTAGAAAGCAATTGATAAATGCTCATCAAGTATACGTGATTTATTATACGTATTATAACTACTTGAAAATAAGGACTTTGAAGAGGAAGTTTATCTGTGTAGATGTAGAGGAAAAGGAAATTATACTCAGGGGCGTAGCTAAGATCCTCAAAAAAGGGACAGTTTGAAAAAATTGGAAAAGTTTTTGCAATAAGCTTCAAGATGTATTTGCAAATTGCAGTAATGTACAGGGTGTTTCACAGAAAAACCCCCTAACGATATCCATCATTTTTTCATAAGACAATTCTTATGCTATGTAATCCTTTTCATTCAAGGTTTGAGAGAAACCCCAGTGTATCTACAATTAAAAATGTTCCCCTTCAAAATTCACAATTTTTGCAAAAGTAACCATTTTATAACACCTCAGTTCGTTTAGATTTTATTAAATCCTTAAATTGTTTATACCAATCGATTGCACATCGATCAAACTCTATTACAGCATTAATATTCAGTGCACTTTCGAAAAATTTTGGATTTGCTTGTAAATGAAAATTTAAAAACTAGCTTAATTTTTAAAATTGACTGATTTTATAGGAGGGTTGCGAGAAACCTTAACGGTACCCAAAAATTGAAGTCTGCGAAATTTCAAAAAGTTTCTGACACATCTTGTTCTCAAACTTGAAATGTGTAATTTTCATTTTGTGGAACATCCAGTATATTTTATCAATTTTTTTTAAAAATATGTCGTATGTGTTTTATAATTTATTCAACAATAACTATATCTTATTTAAAAAAAATTTAAGTGGGCTAACCCCGTCCTCTTAACGAAAGCACCGACTAAGTTTATAATCTTTAGGCTAATTTTGGAATCATAGATATGTCAAAGACATGACATTAAATATTCATTTTACAACAGTGTCTTATTAATGGAAGAATATACTTATGGCGACTATAAAATTACCAGTGTTAAACGATTGTGCATAGCTTACACTGGTGAATACACATGGTTTTTTTCTTCAATGAATAGGCCTGTACATGTAAAAATATATAATATATCAAATATTTAGTTAAATGCCCTGCTCTATATTATTGTTAGTTTCCATTACGACTATGCATCGTTTTATTTAGGATGCTAATTCTAAGTTGGATGAAAACTTGAATGCGATTAATGTTTTGATATCCAATCTCAACAGCCCAAAATTGGCATCATTGTCGCTTGAGGAGAAATCTGTTCTTGAGGATATTCTTCATGGAAATCAACAACAAATTGACAAAATGAAAAGCAAACTAGCCAAGAAGCTTTCTGAATTAACTGTTTTAACAAAAGATAAAGATGATGCGTTAAAATGTATCGAGGTACAGTACATTTAAATTAAGCTTTCCCAGAGTGTTTGTGCTGCCTTGAAATCCTGACAATATATAATACACTAATATTTTTGGCTTCAACTACCTAAAATTGACGAAACGTTTTGAAAATTCAATTTTTTATTGAGTCGATCTTATTGTCTTATTTAAATGTACTAACAAATACTACTTTCTGATCATAGATTGCGATCACAATTGGACGCGTCTACCGTTGAAGGAGTAGCAAAGAGGCTTTATGTGATAGGCCCAATCAGTTTTTTCGTCACTCAATTACTTTCTTTCTGACTTTTTCTTTAAATTGGGTGTGGTCTTGCCATGAATTGTCTAAACATTGTTAATTTAAAGAGTGCAAACATGCAAACATCTTATTTTTATCTTTTATAGTTGTTTTTAGAAACAATATATTGTTAAAGAAATTTTCTGTTTAACTGATACTTAATTGAAAAGTAAGATTTTCTTCATTGTTTAGGATTTTCATGATTTTCTGCATCAGAATGAAGACAGAATTTCATTGTTATTATCGAAACCTGATACTAATGAAAAACTAAGAGATATCAATCAAGTTCTGGAAGATCTTAGAGATGAACAGCCAGTTCTGTCATACATTAAGTCCAAGCAAAAACAACTTGCTAAACATTCGTCTTTGGAAGATGTTCAAGCGAAAACTAATGGTAAATAATATATAGAAATATGAATAAAGCAACTATTCTTGTATCATTTTTACTTCTAGCTAAAGCACAAGCCATTTTCTAAAACTCATCATGATAGATAATAATTTTTGCCTAAACTTTCCCTAAATTTGAAAATATATTCTACATTTTTATGTACGTACTTATATAATCAAAGTTTCTTGAACATGAATAAATTACCATGAACTTGATTTATTAAATATACTAACAGAACTTTGTTCATAAATATGCTCATATATTGTACAGTAGGTATTAATGAACGCCCCCTAAAAATTAGTAACCTGAAAATTGCTATTTTTAGAAGTTGAAAATTGCTATGACGATTTGTGTTCAACTTTAAAGTCAGCGGCTGCAACCACTGCAGAAATTTTGGAAATCAAGTCTCAATTTGAAAGTGAATCACAAAAGGCATCCGAAATAATCGCATTATCTGATTTAAGTGATCTTAGTGATAAGCAAGATCTTCTTTCGATACAGGCATTTATTTCTTAAAACCTTATTATACTGAAGAATGTTTAGAATATCTCAGATAAAATAGAAAAAGAGCTGGCAGTAGTTGAAGATCTAATAAAACAAGTTGAAAATGTCAAAGATAGTGAACTTCTACAGCAGCTTCAAGCGCTGAAATCCAATTTAAGCAGGTATTTCTATTATTTCTCACTAATGTCTAAGTATATGTGTCACAATAAGGAATGCTTTCGCCAAAAAGAGTCAGTAAACAGATTAAGAAATCCCATAAATTTTTTATGAAACCTTAAAATTTTCCTTGTGAAGTGCAAATTGTAAAGTTGCTTTTTTTGTTAAGTAATATAGGTGTGATAATATAATTTTAGTGCCAATTACTTCATTTTATATTTGTATTTTATGCGTATAATGTCAGCTATTGCTTTTACACCGTTTTTGTTTTGTGAAGACTTAAATATTTATATCCTTGACAATATATTGAAGAAATGCTTATTGGGTATCTTTAGTTATAAGATCAGTTTGAAAATACTTATAATAAAATTCAAAAGATATTACTTTTAATGTATTGGTGTTAACCCTGTGTAAATTACTTTGATTACTCAAAATATTTTTGTTAGTGTGAATATTTCAATTAGTTATTATAGAGGAATACGTTTAATTTGACCATAGGATGATTTAGAATATTTGTCTGAAATGCATATGCAAATATATGGTTTTATGGAGGTAACACACCGCGTAATTGGGACAATTTATATTGAATAATTACATAGTTCGAGAGCTGCTTTTGCAAATTTATAGGGCTATTAAAAAGAAGACAACAATGTTAAATAATTTTCCTAGATGAATAATTAAGCGGATTTCATTTTCGTTCTTGGAAATCTTTAATTTTCAAGGCCAATTAAAAGTTGCTAGTGTTAATATAATCATATCATATCTTAGTAGTATCAATTTTTCATTTCAGCAGTTTTTACATAATATGACCTGTTAGGTCAACGTCAAATTTTGTTTATTAGCGAATTGATTAGATATGTCTTCCACAGCAATTTCGCAATTAATGTTCTAATTTCTTTTAGAAAGCTTGATGATGTTAAAAAAGCCAATCATTCTCTCACTGCTAAGCTTGAAAAACAAGCTAATGATGAAACTCAGTTGAAGAAATTGGAGGAAGATCTTAAGCGAAAGAGGCAATTCTTCCAGAGCATTATAAAGGATCCATTGGTTTCACACGATACTGCTCTCCGGGAGAAGTCGGATTTACTTTCAGTAATTTTTAATTAACTTTAAAGCTATTCACTAATTTTGTAAATGGGTATGCAACTTAAGAATGTAGAGAAGATCTATAGAAGATTAATAATTATGTTTCCCATATTCAAATCCCAAGATGATTTGGAGTATTATTAGAATAAATACACTTCAGTGTATTAATTGTACTCTCAGAAAACAAGCTTATTAACGCGCGCTTTTTAAATTAACGATGAATGATTTTATTTATAGTTAAAGGTTATTTGCCGCAATTTTTTAAATATGTTTTCCATCAATCTCGATGATTGACTCTCTTGAAAGCCCAATGATGCATTTATGTTCTTAAAATGGCTTTTAATATTAACTGAAATTTGGAAAGATTGCTTGTAAAATGCGTTCAATTCCGGATTCTGTTGAGTTTTTTTAATTACGAGTGGAATGAAAAAAAAATATTTGTAATTAAGTAGGTTAGTAATGGCCTGCAGAAATCTCAGTTAAGATGAGAGGATTTTCACAGTTCTCGTAAAGGTTCTTATATGACACATTAAAGACATCTGCAAAATGAAGCAATTGTATAATTTAATTTTCAAATCACATTATTACAAATTAAATAAATTTTGAGTCATTTATTAGAGGCTGAAAATTTTTAACATGTTTGTGATTCTCATCTAACGATGAGCCTTCAGAATGTATTTTGAGTTTGTCAATCTGCAAGTTTTATTTCTTATTCTTTCTCTCTCCCTCTATATATATATATATATATATATATATATATATCTACCTATCTATCTACATATATATATTTATATAAAACATTTTTCAAAGACTAGTTACATATGCTAAAATTATAAATGATTTCTTATCGAATAATTTTACTTGAAGTGAGGGGATAACAAATACAGATTGGACATCGTAGAACAGTAGAAATATTGTGGTATTCAAAAAAATGGAATTTAACAATAGAGAATTCGAGCTTGTCAATATAGGCACTTATAAAATTCCTATGTACTGTAACTGTAAATAGAGTTGCAACAAAAATTTCCTAAAATTCTGGCTTTACGTTTTTGTATTTATTAGGCTAAATTTCCGCAAACCCTAAAAACAGTACTAGGAACATTTTTATACATGTTTATGTTTAGAATGCCATTTGGGCTTATTGATATCACCATCATTTACACCTTCACCAGGGTAGGAAACAGGTCAACCTGGGCCGACCTGTCCTGACCCGCAGATCGAATGGAGTGGTGGGTAACTCTTAGAGAGTAGGATCTTGTCATTTCTAATCGTTAGAATGGAAGAACACTTTCAGGTGTAAGGAACAATTTGAGAAGTCAAACACTTGGATCCCTAAATTTCTTAAAGATTTTAATTATTTTTATAGATTTTATTGATTTCGTATTGTTTTTATTGATACTTTTATGTTTAAACAGTCTGTGACTAATATAATAGTAATCTTTTTTGATTTGACCTTGTCGCGAGTCATTGTTAGACGGGTCGGATCAGGCGACGGTTCAAAAAATGTAAACTCTTTCCGACCATGAGCTTTACAATTCTTAACTAAATCATGCTTATGGTTTGTCAGTAATTATAGTTGTGATCTAATTAACTGATTTTCATTAAAATGAGACTAGGTAAAAAAGAATGTGGAAATATCTACTTGCATATATCGACATATAATCCTTATTAATTTGAACAACATAATAGTTACTGTACAACTGTCGCATTACACCATTTAATCCAAATCATATATTTTAATTTGGTTTTAGTTTTCACTATTGGGCACTAAATACACGGCATGTTTGCTCAATAAATTCCCACTTCTTTATTATCATCGATGATATAATTATTGCCCAAAATAATATTTTCAAATTGTCTTTTTATGCATTACCTTTGCAAATAGAAAGCGTCTATTAAGCAACGATGTAAAAAATTGCAAATAACAACTCGTTAGTTGTAAGATATCAATCTGTAATCCCTTACTTAGCATAGAATGATCAAATATGCTCTTATAATTTAATGACATTTTTATTTGGCATATTATTTGGACATCGGAATATATGCTTAGTGTTACATACAAAAGTAGCTGATCTAATATAGTCGTTCTAATACCTACAATTATGCTACTTATTCTTTAACAATAATCATTTTCATTAATGTATTTTAGCAGTGTGAATCCGATATAGAGCATATAGTCAAGGAGTTGAAAGATTTATCCAAAGAAAACACCAGTTCCTTATGCATAGAAGAAGTTTTACATGAAGCTGAATCAACTCTTGAATCTGTTGTTTCTTCTACATCAAAGTTTAATGAGGCTGTCAACAGTCTGTCAGATTTGAACGCAGCTCTGAAGAATCTAAGGCAGAAAGTTTTAAATGTACAAACAAAAGCTTTTTCAAGTAACGATCTTCCAATTGAAAAACGCTTAGAGGAACATGAGGTAGACTTTTAGATATTCTTTCAATAAATATTAATGCAATTTTTGGCATTTTTGTCTAAATAATTGTAGGATGTCACTTTTGTCAGTTTCTCTTAAAAATTTGTATTGTACTTAGAAAAAAATACAGATTATTTTAACAACATTTATTGCTTTTTTCCAATTTAGCATTGGACATTGATTAATAATCATAATAAAAGCAACTTTATGTTATTATTTAAGTCAATGCTTATAAAAGCATAATGTCAGGAATGGGCAATCATTTTAGATTCAAGCCTACTCCACCTCACCTTTTTATTATGGTAGGCCCCAGGGGAAGTACAATAAAATGCATAGTAATTCATCTAATTTCAGTCCAATACAAGTACAACTTCAAATCACAATGAAAAACTGTAGCCCAGTATTTGAAAGTATAATGCTTCAAGCCAATATAGCTATGGTTACATGGATGCTATTAGAAAAAAAGATAATGTACTCTTAGCATTATTGTAATCAAAATGCCATTCTAGAGCAAGCAGTTTTAGAAGGTTTCCAATGTATTCCATTTTTTGGATTGATATTCTTTATATATCTGGTGAAAAGGGCAATTATTGTATTTTTAGAAGCTTTTGGAAGAACTTGAGGAATATCGTATTGTTGCAAATGAAATATCAGTTCCTAGCCATTTCAAAGACTTTCAATTGGAAACGGCCGAACACAAAATTATGAATAGCAAACTCACTGATTTATCTGCTGAGATATCTGCAGATATCGAGAATCTGAAGGCGTCTCAAAGCTTAGTTCAATCATTATTGAAAGCCAAACAACTTGTATCTAGCAACCTCAAAAGCTTACAAGACAAGATTGCAAAATTTGACTTAAAACTTGGGGAAGCAATACCATACAATTCGCGATCTATTCAAAATGTGATCTCTGATTTAAAAGTATTAATCCATCGTTATCTTTACTTTGTTATCTTATTTTTAGAGTACTGAATCAGAGATTTCTGATGATTTGCAGAAGGAAAATGTTTTTGCTGACCAACAAATAAGCTTTCTGCTGAAACACAACGAAAATCTAGACAATCTTCCAAAGACTGTGTTGAATACAGTGGAGAAAGCGAAGCAATACAAAGAAAAGGTTTGGCTTGTTATTCGAAGCACTTTTTTCAAATTTAAATTATTAATTACGAGCTTATTAGCACTTTTCGTTTTAATTGAGTGTCAGGTATTACGTCCAATGAACTTAAAATAATTGAAGCCCCCTAACTATTTCAAAAGAACATATTTAAGCCTTTGGAATTTCTAGTTACAAAGATTTAAGTTTAAAATGCTCTAAGACTTTGAATTTTTTAATTAGAATAAACTATAAATAAGTTCTGTCATCAGTTATTATCTTCCATGTATGCCAAATAATTGTTCAATAAGTCATCCATTATTGGTGCAGGCAAGCAAATCAGCATGGACTTTTTAAATTTAAGCCACACATAGTTAATGCAGAATGACAATAGATAGTTGGAAATATACTTATTACAAAAATATCTCTTTTATACTTGAGAGCTCTGATGACTTTGTTTATTTGGGAGGATATTAGAATGTTATTACTTTACAAATATCACTTATCAAACCCATTGAGGCTTGCCGTGTGCAAAGTCAGGGTCGTGAGGCTGAAGGCTTCTAAGTTTAAGAACTTCGAGCAACGGCACGCCTCGACGGAACAGTGCCAGCGCGCAAATTTAGAGCGAAAAAAAAGAGGAGACTCTCCTGCTTTCAGATTGAGCACACCATTAATAGTTTTTGAGCCATAAGCCCTTAAAAATTTTTTATGGGATCATGAAAATTTTTTAAAAATCACCAGGCTGTTTAAGGTTAAAGTTATCGAAAATTTTGTTTTTTAAACAATTTGTGAAACTATTGAAACAACTTGGAGCCAACAACTTGTCATTCATATAAGTTTAAGCTAGGTTCCCTTTTACATTCAATTGAAAATTTATACATTTTCGTGCCGTGCCGGGCTCATGCTTGAAAATTTTTTCAAATTTTGTGCCGTGGCGTGTTCGTGCCTGACTGCGTTTTTTCAAGCTATGCTTGTTCCGAAAAATCAAGGCATGGTTCCAACACTGCATATAAGGCCGTTCTCGCGATATTCTTGGTTCGTATTGCAATTCGCATTGCCTCCATTGAAATTTAAAAATCAGCGATGTAACCACAGATTTCAATTTGGTGAAGATTGAGCTCTAGCGTAGTAGCAGATTTTTTTAAAGTTAATGACTTAGATTATTTGCATAGATTATATTTGTCTATAATTGGTTATGAAGGGCCTGAAATGTTTACTGTGTTCCAAATAATTTTTTCATCAGGATTTCTCTTTTGCGTAGTTTGATGCAAGCTAAGCTCTACGAATAAAGATTTAAGCTATGTTTTAAAAATGCATTGGTGACAAAGATGACTTTATGAGTCTAGTTTGATTACAAAATTGACGAAAATGTGGAAAAATGGACGTATATTTTGTTCAAGCAATGCGTAGACTACTCCCCGAAATATTTGTAATATTTTTTTGTAGCTATCGCACAATTAAATCATTTGGATATTTCTTGATTATATCTCTGCTAATGCCAATGGTAACAGATACGTTGTATTGAAAATTCGAATTTCTAAGTGATCTGTTTTTTGAAATTTTTTTCATTTAGGTGAAAACGAAAATTGAAGCATTGTCTAAGCTAAGAAAAGAAAAAGATGATATCGATGCAATGCTGGCGTTGATTGAAAATTTAAATAATGAGGCATCTGAGCTTCTGGAAGTAGATGACAAGAAGATCTTCAGCGAAACGGACATAAGAATCGCTAGATTAAATGTAATTTTTGTTTTAAATTTGATTGCCCATTATAAAAAACTTAATTTGAAATTTTATATTAAACTTAGAACTTAAAATTTTAATATGGTTCTAATATGAATTGGGATCAGAGCTTCTAGTAAATTTGAGTTGGGGCCGTAGTTTGTAATTTTGTACTAGACAAAGTTTAGGTGTTAACAACCTTTTTTTTGTTTGGTTTGAATCGGATCGGATTTGCAAACATGTGATTTTTTGGCTTGCTACACTTCAAATACCAAGTTTGTTTTATAAATTACTGTAATTCTTTATTAAATATTCATTCTCCACAGAATGCATGACTGCAAAGTTATTGATTTTTATATAACACTTTAGTTACTGGGTTCGCAAATTAATGAAGTTAATACAGCTTGCAAAAAACATGCAGGGAAATGTTCGCAAATTGCAAGCGTCTTCGTTCCCGAGGAAGTGCTAAGTGTAATTGAGAGGTTGGATAAAGCCAGCGATGGGAATTCATTTGAGAAAATCACACAAAGACTAGATGTTCTTAAGAATAATTCGATGAAATGGGAGAAGTGGCTTGCAAAAATAGGTGAAACCCTCAATACCCTTGACAAGTCATCGAAGGAATCTATCTTTTCATTTCCTCAAAGCTCAAATTTTTCGAAAGAGAATGCCAAGGTAAACACTGAATTATATTTCATAGTCTTTCTACTATCTTAATTCTAATCCTTACATTTTTTTATAAGTTCAGGCTCAAATTGTTCTTATTTTGTTTTTATTTTTTATTATTTTCAGGATCAATTTCTTGTAAAAATAGTAATTTTTGACAGAGAAAAAAGATTTCTTTCTATACATGTTTTTTATTTCTAATTTCCAAAGCTTAGATAATTTTTCATTGTCATTGTGCATACATGAATAACTTATTTCCTTCTTTTTGTAATAATGAAAACTATATTTTATTAACTAATATTTCTAATTTTTTACTAAAACTTTTAGCTTAAAAACTATGGTCTCAACGACAAGATAACATATTCTTCAAACATTCTAAACCAATTGAAAGACTTTATTCAAAAAGTTGATTCAAGTACCAAAGCAATTCTTCTCCCTAAGCATGAAGAACTGAAGAAGGCTATCTATAGTGCCAATGAGCTCTATGAGGACAATGCTACGAAAATAGAGGTATAATTTTTTTCATATTTAATTATCAAAATATTCTACTCAGTAGCAGCTTCTGAAAGAAGATCTGCTATTGATTTCTAGTATTGTTTTTTCATTCAATTTTTCCTCAAAATGATTGCCTGAGTGCTTGAAGAGATTGAATGTCTGAAAAATATGGTGTATGTATCAATATTTATCATTTTAGATTTTCAATTTTGTTCGTAGTGTATTTGGATGTGCCTTCGATTGATTAAAATTAGGCTGTTTTTTTAAAAATGATGTAAAGTCTATGCATTTGGTGACGGTAAATGTCTGCTGCCAAAATTTTGGAGTCCTATCAAACACTTAACAATATTTTTTCGAATGATTTCCTGGTTTTGGTTGTGATTGCATTTCGATCTAGTTGGTGTTGACATTGTCGTTTATAATCTTTATTTCATCACTGCTAACAACTGGATCCAGAACATTTATTTCAGTTAGCGGAAATACGTTCAAGTGCTACTAACGATTAACAGAGAAATAATGAGGAGCGCATGTAGATGCGCAGGCCTGTCGTTGCTTCTACAGAGTTGCGACCCTTAGAATACAATTATAGCAAACCATGGACAATTTCTATTTGTTGATAAGGAGTCTAGGGTGATTTTTCCACCCTGCGACTTTCGTCTTGTCCTTGTTTGAAATTGTTGGTATAATTTGTTGCACTTTCATTCCCAAGAAATTTAACACTCCATTTGTTTAGTTTTTTTCTACGTTTGACGAACTATTAAGAAATTCTTGGATTATATATGTAAATGGTAATCATAAGTCTATTTAGAATGCTATCGTTTTATGGACAGATTATGAAAATGCAATTGATCACGTTGCCAAATCCTTGGAAACTTTGCACAATGCCACACAATCTTTGACAAATGAGCCGTCTGAAGAAAATCTAGACAAGGCTAAGGATTTAATGAACGAATTTCGTGGTGAGAGGGATTCTCAAATAACGCATTCCCTGGAACTCCAAAGTATATTATCAGAAAAGCTCAATAACCCTGAAAGTACACAAAAGTTCCTCCAGAAAAAATTTGATGACGTTGATAAAGCAGCAGATGAATTACAAAAACTGATAGGTAAGTTTGTTCATACTTTTGGTTAAGTCGTTTTCTATAACAATTGTGCAAACAGAAATAAGGCAGGAAGTTGTTGCCATTAACCTCTTAAGTAGCTTACACGCTTACAACTTTGTGCACAACTTTCTAGGTAATTATAAAGTTCACAACAAAATATTTGCATACACACTTACAACTTTGTGCACAACTTTTTGGTTGAATTATGTTTATTCCCATTTATAATAATTAAATCTACCATTAAAATGCACTACACTACAACCAATACAATCAAGCAAGGGCAGATACAGAGGGGGCCGAGGGGGCCAGGCCCTCTCTAAAATAAAAATATTCATTAAAATTGTAAAATAAAATTTACAAAAAAATATTCTTTAATTGTAAAATAAAATTTACAAAAGAATATTCCTTAGTACCGTCAAATGGAGTGAATGCAAACGGTTTTTTAAATCTTTTTTCAAAGATCTGGGGAATTGGTTAAATGTATTTCAATGAACTTTTATACTATACAACAACAACAACAACAACAACCAACAACAACAACAA
>CABFPE010000226.1:616828-639760 GCA_900660155.1 Hofstenia miamia | reverse complement strand
TATATATATATACCCATCGCAACCTAATATTCAATTAATGAATGATCGTGCAAATTTATTATAATCAATTAATCAATATGGAAATGCAATTTCCAAATTAATGCTTACGTATAGGGCATTAGGCAGTAGTCTGGTCAATTAATACAGCTCATTTTTCACACTTGACTTTTGGGATGAAACAATGATCTTAAAAAGTAACATATTTGTTGCACCCATGAACTGGGAAAATCACAGAATTTGTATTTGTATGAGTTCTTCAGTAGGAATCCTTTGAAAATGCAGTTCTCACTTGATTGTTGTACGGAATTAAAAAGGTATAAATTCAATATCTAATCAATAATAAATTTGCACAGAAGTTCATTCAATGGGTATATTAACAAAGGTGAATAATGATATAATACTTTGGAAAAGTTAAGTTTTTTTCTAAAACATGATTAAGATGTTTGAATACTTACATGATGTAGAATTAAAATTGTGCAAAAGTACTTTGCATATTCTTAATTGGCGGGCTAAGGACGTTTAAAATTAACAAAAATCAAAACATGTACTTGCTATTTTGTGTATTTGCCGAAATAAAGTTGTTGTTGGCGCTAGATATTTGGTCATCGAAGGGTTAAGCAGTCAAAACATAAATCCTACGTTTTTTAAGCTATCCAGATTACATAATAGATATGCAGAAGAAATATAAAATGATCACCAGAGTGCTATATGTTTAATGTTTTTGGGAGAAATGAAAAGGAATTTAGTAAAAACTAAATTTCATAAACTCTTTTTACTTAATTACTTAAAAATTATCGTTGATACAAATGTATGCATTATAAACATAAATATGGTGAAAACTGTATTTTCAATTGAAAATAACTTTTATTTACCGGCGATCTCTTTATGCTTGAGGAAGTTTGTTATATTTGCCATTTGGAAGTAATATGGTTTCACTAGGAGAATTGTTGTAGCTTCATACAAAAGTTTCAGTATTCCTTATAAGCAATACCATTTCCAACAGGAAGAAAACTAACTCCACATTTTATCGAAATGTCAATATTAGAAAAACTATTTATATCAGTTTATTTACCAATTAACACTACTGCAGAATGTAACATTTATAACAAAATTTCCTCTGAGTACAATGTAGAATCACAGTAAAGTATGCGACAATTTTAAAGGTAACCGGTATACCTTTCAGTCAGCATACAAAGTAACAATTAAAATTTATTTTGTTTTCAGAGCACTGACTATATGGTAGGTAATTATTGCATTTCAGTGCTAGATTTCAATAATTCATATTTTTTGAGATTTGTTGAATTTTTTTAAAATGCGTGCTATAATATAATATGATATATATATATATTTAATTCAAATCATATTTTTTGATATTTATCTTGAAAAGAAAAAATACCTTATATCGAAATAGATTTAGCATGTTTAAAATATGCAATATTCAACCAAATACTAAAGCGTGAAGTACTTTTTAAACGAGATAACTTTATGTTTTTTCAAATTAGAAAATATCTTAGAAGAGAAATATTGTAGTTGAATTGTTAAATTTATACAAATTTATAATATTAAAACGCTGTAGCATGTGGTGTTCCCATATCAGAACATTATGCAGTAAAATGTTAGTTCAATATGCTTTATGCACAATATGTTTTTAGTTTGCTATAAAATATTTGCGTTTACAAATTGAGATTGTCACAAGTCCAATGACATTATTAAGCATATTATGAGTTACATATTCCTAAATTTTGAAAGTGTGACACCATTGTTAATTGTACGTTATTCATAGCGCAATTGTAGCTTCAAATTAGAAAAGACAACCGTATACATGACCAGCTTATCAAACACAAATTAGCTTAGTTTAATAGAAGTCAAAAAGCATGCATGCCTTCTATCTAGTGTAGGCCTATACTTCGTCCAGTAGAAACTCTCTTCAATTCATGAAAATGGAAAGAGCATTTAGATTATTATGATTTTTTTTCATCAATCTAGTATCTTTGAAAACAACAGCATTTTAACAATTTAGTTCTGGAAATTTTGACGTTGAGAGACTCTACAGTAGGAGTGGTCGCTTAAGCAATGACCAATTAAGCTCGTTGAAGTCAGAGATTTTGGGAGAATTTGTAAAGTTTTCCTTCATTGTTAAATAATATTTCATGGGGAATTTAATTTTTGCATTGTTTTGTATTTTCAATACATCTTGTTTGCGAACTATACACGATGTTAATTTGGCTGCACAAAATGATACGCGAAGACATAATAGGAGAAACTATAGGTACACGACTACAGTTCATTGTGTGAGGTAATTTATACGAATAAGTAAAAGACAACTTTCCGACAACAATTTTGTTATCGCAGAAAGATCTAGGTCAGTAACCAAAGATTATCAAAATTATTCTTTCATGAACGCAATGTTCGTCCAATATTTCGCAATAGGCTTGATCAGTATTAAACGAATTTCAACAATGTAAATGTTTATTCATATCTGATTTGTGCTTACAAAGTATTGAGCATAATCCCATTCAGGGTCATCGAAATGACTGCGATCCACAAATTTCACCAAATTATGCACATTTAGAGTTAGTAAAGTCACTGAGAAATTCATTGCTATTAATGATGTCATTATATATGATCGAACTTCTGTGAAAGTTTTCTTTTCTTATTCGCACTATTGGTTGCTATGTGCGTATTGATAGGAGGGTCATGCGGGCTTCTGTGAATTTTCCAGTATTTAAACTCTTTTGAAAATAATTGCAAAGAATATCCCAATGACTACATTGTTGATTTCCGTACCTATTTTTTCGAAAAAATTTATGTACAATGTCGGGTATGCTAAGAATGGAGTGTATATTATCGAATGAACTATTTGATTATATATTCTCCATTCCTAGATTGCGAATGTGTTTTTTGGGAGTGATCTGTGTCCATAAAGACTATTACATATCCATGTATTTTACACAGTGTGTATTTATTGAAAAAATACTGCGAGTGAATGTGCGTAAATTTGAAACAAGGTCGTTTTTATAGAAGGCCTGTCAATTGAGCACTCTATAAAAAATGAGTGGGCGAAACGTTAATTTAAATTGCCTTGCAATAGATTTTTTCGCTAAATAGGGAAATTAATTACAAAATAATGACGTTGCTATAATACATCGTATATCGTTGATGATGTAATCAATTAAATGCAAAAAATTTCAAATTTTCTAATTAAGTTTGCTTTCAAATGAAAAAGAGCATGGATTTAAATGACGGCTGTTCATTGATTGTAATTAAACTACTAATAGCTTTGATAAACATAAATGTCATCCAATCCCAATATTGATGTAAGTATTTTTTAAAGTTGTTACATTCGCTCTCTTTTCTTTATTGTTACATGACTTACTCAGTATACTCGACAGTAATAAACCACATGTATAATTGGATTAAAGAACATTGCCATAGTTTTTGAAACGCATGACTATAAATTTGAGTGTGGGACTATCTAGTCTAAGATGATTTACTGGAGCTTTAGAGTGTATATTTTAATAATACAATTAAGAAAACTTTGAATTTATTAATAATCTTTGTTATCTTTCTTTTTGAAAACATGGAATTAAAATGTTTACTAAGACAGAACTGGGTCCAAATCCAAAGGTGCTATTTCATGCTGGAATAAATAAATTCTGCTCTCGCTGAACACTACTAGGAAGAATCTATATTCTCTAAGATTACATTTTGGTAGAACATTTGATAATTTATTTCTAAGTTATTGAAATACAACATTGAAACATGCAAATGGTTTCTCACAATGTTTAGGTGATATTTCCAAGTATAATGAAGAAGTTTCGAATTTCATTCGTGAACTAGAAAGAATCGAGAGTGAATTAAAAAGTTCGATTCACAGTGTTGAAGTTGATGTTACATCAGATGTTATCCAGTCATCAACAGAAAAATGTCGAGTAAGGATTTTATCAATTTGTTTCATCTTAGCAGTCACAAATGCACATGCATATTTATAATTTGCATCCAAATAGATTGTGGTTCCCTGGGAATTATTTTAGCTAGCTTGCAGTGTTATAATATATACGTAGTGCGAACACTAAGTCTTTAGACTAACATAGAAAGAAGTTAAAGATTTCCATAAAAAATATATATTGAATAGACATAATAGTAATGGTTTATTTCTCAATATATGATCCATTATTGTCCACGCATTTTCTCCATCTGTGTACAAGCTCATCGAAGGCCTTTATGAAGAATTCCAGGGACAACTCACTCAGAAAATTCATCAGAGCCAGGGTTATTAAAAAATCGGATTTTTTTGAAAAAAAATCAAGAGTCAGATTTTTTTGATTTAAATCGATTTTTTTTATTTAAATCGGATTTTTTTAAATTAAATCGGTTTTTTTGATTTTTTCCTCTTTCGCTTACGAAAATCAATTGTAACAAACCTTTTAATTGTATCAACAATTGTTTAAAATCAAAAACGAAAAGTAAGGTTAAAATGAACAGCAAAGTTGTAATCTAGTCTTCCTCTTCTAGGTCCTCCGTCTTGGCATTTAGCACTTTGTAGCAAAAGACCAGTTTGGCAGCTTTCTGAACTCCAAGTTGGTTACGCACTTTGTTATGCACCCAGCCAAATGTCGAAAAAAGTCTCTCTAACGGGCAGTTGAAGGGATGCAAGAGAGGACAGCTCTGATAATTTTCATAACCTTGAGATCAATCTTGAAAAGCTTCCACCAATCAGCAGGATTGACCGAATTGGCAGCCCCATAGTAACAAGGAATGAAAGGTTCTGCTTTGATTCGGAATTTTGTGATGACGGATACTAAATGGAGGCTGCTTGCATACTCCAAAGCAATTCTTTCTTCTTCTGGCGTCAAGATATTTTCTTCGACGAACCTGGGATCCAGGAGGAAACAAAGAAAATGGACTGGGGTGAATGTCATTTTTCGACGATCTGCGAATTTTTTCTGCTATCCAGTATCTAAAACCTTGTTTAGTTCTTTTGCTAGATCATTCCATGCAACAACTATGTCTGCGAGGTTCACCTTTGAACCTTGAAGCTTGTCCAGTGCTGCATTGATGGGTTTGAGAACGCTCAGGTAGTCCTCGACGTTTCTTTTGGTGGGAATACTCGTGCCAATATTGTAAATGTCTTTGGGAACAACACTTTCCTCTCGGTGTTCCTCAAGGATTGATACGATCGACGGCTATGCATCTATAAAAAATGTCTTTTAAGCAGTCGGAAGTGTGCAAAATCAAATGGAGCAAGATCTGGGCTGTAAGGTGCATGTTGGAGCAGTTGGAAGCCCCCATCGTTCAATTTCTTGTGTTGTTTGTTTGGCAGTGTGAATTAGCGCATTGTCATGAAGCAACCAAAGTGGAACACCTCTCGTCTTTCTGCGTATACTGCGAACCTCCTTTAGTAAGTCACATTAATAAGCAGCATTCATGGTGCGTCCTTTTTCCAAAAAAACCACATTTATTATTCCCTTTCTGTCCCAAACAACTGTCAGCATGCATAGTCGCTAGTGAGATGTCCCAGTACGCAACTTGCGTGGAGCTGATTTGTGTTCGCCACTCTGCATTGTCACGCTTTGAATCAGGAACATAAAATCTAATATGTGTTTTGTTTTGTGTAACAATATTGGCTAGAAATGTGTTGCTATATTCTTCCAGAAGTTGCAGGTTTGAATTGCAGCAGTCGAGACGGCGATCGCACATTTCCCCGGTGAGGAATTTAGGAACAAAGCGGAAGCAGAGTTTCTGGAGTCCCAAATCCTGCATAATGTGCTGGGTAGACTCTCTGCTAACGGAAAGACGTTCCTGCGTGATGCAAATGCGATGTTCCGTTAAGATATTTTTTCACACAATTTCGTTTTTTTCCTCTGAAATTTCTACTGGTCGGCCTTCGCGTTCCAAGTCAAAAACTGTTTCCGGGCCATTTTTGAAATCCCGTATCCAGTTGTATAGAGTCGCTCCTGAAGGACGTCGCTCCTTATATTCCTCTTGCAGCTGTTGTATAATTTCTTTTCCATCCAAATTGCGTAACACAAAGAATTTAATGACGCTGCGATACTCAACTGCTATTGACATGATTACAACAATTAAGACTAAAATACCAAAGTGAATAATCTTTACAAATATTTATATGTATTTTGAGGACCAATTAAATGATAGCTATTCATAAAACATGCAGCAGACGTGATTGCGTATCTTAGTGTGCATGAGTCTAAAGACATATTGTACGCACCACGAACATGTAAATTAGGAAATTATACAATAATTTAATCAATATATTTGATGCAGGGCGGAAAATAACTTATTACTGAAAAATTCAGTAATCCCGGGTCGATATAAATGTAAGCAGATAATGTCTACTTGATTGCAGGCGTTTTTAGTTGGAAACAGGCTGAAATTTGGCATTTTATTATTAATAACTTCGTCAAATATTTGTTGGCAGCATTGTGGTGTTAGTTTTCAGACAGTCTTCACACGTTATAGTTCTAGTTCTTTGCAATTTTCTAAATAATTTAACTAATTTCAACTTTAGTATCTTGCATCTTCGCACAATGAACTTAAAACCGCATTCGCTGAACTTCAGAATAACAAGAAATTCAAGCCTCGACAAGAGCGAGTTTCAGCATTGAACAACAAATTCCAAGAAATTGATGAGGTTTTGGCGTCGACCTCTGATACCATCAGTGCAGCTCTTAATCTAGTTGAAAAGTTTGAAGCTCTCAACAACAATTTGGAAAATAAAATTGAAACGATGACTGCAAGAAATTTGACAGTGTCTCCCTTAACGTTAAACACTTCAACTTTGCAAAGCAGTCTGGGTAACTGTAATGATTGTATATATATATATATATATATGTATAGGTACATGTTATAACATACTCATACGCATATTTTGCGTAACATGATCTATATTATATGTGGATGCCATAAAGCTATTTTTCACATAGATGTCATAATAACTATGGATATGGAAAGTTTGTGAAAGTTGTCTTTATTAATATAAATTACAAAATTCAGGAAATATATTGTACTTTCCTCTTAATTCACATGTTATGTAAAATATATGATTATATCACTAACTGTATTATATTAAAGTAATTAGTATCGTAAATTTCTGCTTGCTTGTTGAACTTTTCTATTTCATGTAGTAGGCGCTGACCCGAACTAACCTCACGAAGACCAAATCACATACGATTATATTGAAATATTATGTTGATATCAGATCCATAGAATTAACGTCCAATATTTATTAATTCATTAGCAATATTGTATTCATGTTTATTAATGACTTACAATCGTAATAACATTTTATATAGGGTGTTTATCTTAAATATTGCAAATCGAATTTTCCTGAATTTAATTCAAAAAGCTTTTGGCATCATCAATGATAGACATATAATATGGTGGTGAATATATTGTCAGTGAAATGCAACCCCTCAAGTCTCTGGAAGTGTTATGTTTTAATGACATTTGATTGACGTCATTAGGCGTAGTTTTTCAAATTAGTTTAGTTTTGGACCGTCTTCTGTTTCATTTTAATTATCCAAAAGAGAGAAATTGTTATATCTTAATTGTGCACAGCATATAACTACAAATTTTGCATACCTACACTGTGAATTTGGGAAATTGAAAATTGTCTTCTGCATTTTTGTTAAATCAATCACAAAATTATGCGTTCTAGTTATTAATTACCCCTCTTCTCTACTAACTAGTATATATATATATATATATATATATATATATATATATTCTTTATATTTTAGTTTCATTCGAATCATTTCTACTAATATTTTTAAGTCTTTTGGAAAACTACATTAAATTATTTTCTTAAATATGAAATATCTTAAGAGCCTAATTGATTCTGTTAATTGTGATAGGTTGTAAACAATATCACAATTAATTGAGATTTGAAAAATATTATTGTCAAAATTTTTACACTAGTTTTTAGGTCAAATACAGGAATGTCAATGTTGGGAGGAAGAATTTATAAAGGGATTTCAGAGCTTGAAAGAGCTCATTAGTGAACTTAAAGAAGTCTTAAGTCCTTCAGCGAATGTTACCAGTTTAAGTACTATCTGTGAATACACAGAAAAAGCATTCGAAAGGTACCTTTATACGTTTTCTATACGTCAACATTTATTTTAGTATCTGTAAAAATTTAATCTCTACGGTTTCTTCAATTGAAGATGAGCTTAATTTCCGAAATAGCGCTTCAAAAGAAATTGCTTGTGTCGTTGAACGTGGAGACCATCTTTTAAGTTCAATCTTAAATTTTGCAGTTGATGATAACATAGAAGCCTCAAACATGAAACTTGAGGTAAACCATAAGATTGCTAAATGTTGTAAACATATTGATTATGTAAAACAAGCAACTAATGGTATTTTCTTTGATATTGTTATTCTGTGGTTGTCGAGTCTCTACTAGAAATTAATTTTATAAGGTAAAATTTAGAATGAATTATTTCTATAATATTTACTTATTGATAATTACATCAAATTTCCTGCTCCTCCACCCCCCTCTATTAAAATTTCGATTGCTGTTTAAGAAGTATTGGATGTTCCTTAAGGAGATTTGGTGGCTTTTCCTAAATTTTATTGGTTATCATATCTTTCAATTTTTCAAAGACTTATTATTGTTAGTATAAAAAAAGTAACTAAAATAAGCAATAAATTTAGAATCAATTCCAATATTGGAACCAAGATTTAAAATACTTCAAAATTATCCCCAAATGCTTAGATATAATGACATCATTGAAAACAATGATGACATCAAATTATATGCGTTCTCAGTTGATAGTGCTGATATGAGGAATATCTGTGCAAATTTTTGGGTTAATTAAGAATTGAGACAATCAAAATTTGTTTTGCGGAAATATGTGTCAATACATTAGATTAGTGTTTCTACCCCATCTGTTAGCATTTTTACAAGGTATATTCCAATATTTTTTGTAATATCTGTACCACTATCAGCAACTCTCTCTTAAAGTTTACAATTTTTTTTGGAGAAGACATTTTAATCGCTTAAAAATAGTAAACATTAAAGCCAAGAAAAAGTGAATCCATCTTTTGATTTTTAATATTTTAGCATTATAAGAAGCTAGATTAGACTTTACGAATTCTTTTTTAGTAACGATAAGGTGCTCAATGATTATGAAATAACTAATCTCACCCCGTAAAGTAAAGTAAAGTAAAGTAAAGCAAAGTAAAGTAAACTTAATTGGATTTTACCTAGTTCGTCGTACACTGCAGTAAAGTAAAGTAAAGTATAACAATTGTTTAAAAGACAAAGAGTTAAATAAAACGCAATGTCCTAGCAAAAATTACAACTAAAAGTATTAGAATATGTCTTGACTTATTTATGATATGGTTGCGAGTGTTATTGTGAAATTTAATCAAAAAAATTAAATGCATGCAACGTTAATGTGATCTATGCTAAAATAGTAGTCATTTGATTTTGAAAACTTCGAAGATTTCGATGTTAAAGAAGAAGATTGTTTACAAAAAAGAACATACTCCCCAGTTTTAACAACATAGCAATTGTATTTGAAATAGAAGATGTCTTGTCTTGGTAATAAGGTCCGAAGTTTTCTGAATTTTTTGTTAAATTCAAGCCGAATAGTAAAAATACTCATGAGTCGATTTGTTGAGTTAGTATTTGAAATCAGATTTTTGTCATAAAGTGGATAATTTTAATAAGATGTCATTCAGATACAGAATATTTTATTAAAAATTTAATTTTTTCATTAACTGCTCTTTTCATAGGTTTAGTCTCAAAAAATATTTGTAAAATGATTCGAAATTGGAAAACGAAATATCTCGTGCGAGTAAACAAAGGGTCCTACTTGCAAATAATAAAATTTTATTATGAATTCTAAAATGATTTTTATGAAATTGTAGTTTTTTACATTTAGAAAATTCTTGTAATTATTGCAAAGTTGTTTTCAAAGTTGAATATATTTATTTATTTCAGTTTGAAATTTATTGAAAACTGTCAATTGTCTCAACTGTGTTGTTAATTTTATTACAAGAGGGGAAAAGCTAATTACTAAAAAGTTAAAACAAATATTAAGCCAATTCACAGATATGGAAAGCACCTGAATTGTTCCCAAACAGTCGTTTTGCACGATTTGACGATAATTGTATTTTATAATTTATCGAATTAAATGACTAAAACGGCGTCAACTGCTGTGCTTCGCAGACTTCAAAGCTTTCATTTTATTTAAAAGTTCCTGCATATACAGTGTTTAAATTTGAATCCATAGAAGAATATTTTAATTGGCGAGGTTTCCCTTAACAATTCATAAAATTATACTAAAAATTCATTAATATTTTAAACATTTCTTCACTTCAAAAATTGCCTTTTTCTATTTTTTCTTAAAATTAGAATTCATGTATATTACGATTGAAATGTTAATTCTAAGAGTTATCATGTATTATTAATCCATTAGGTATTTAAAAAAATCATTTAATATGGAGTAGTTTTTAGCAGCTTTTCATTGGAGGAAGCGTAAAGAGAAATTTTAAAAAAATGATCAGCAATCACTGAATCTGAATAAACGCATATGGTTTTCAGTCTATGAATGCACTAGATTATTTTTTGAATTTTATGTTTTCATGTATTATCTGACTTTTCGTCATCTTGTCAAAATTGTCCATAGCTATGAAACAATCTATCGTTGCCAAAACATTGCCCAAATACACAGTCTTACACTTTTTTTGAAAAGTAATTTTATTCCATAGCTACGCCATTTTACATTTAAGTTATAATTGATTTCTTCATAGAAAGCGTGCTAATCATATACATTGATAATTATGTTCATTGTTTGATTTTTCTTCGAATCAATGTCTCAATTTGTGAAATTTAAGAATTCCATGAAATAATAAATTCAAATTCGCAAAATGACTTATTAATTTACGCTAGCTAACAAAATTATATTAATTTACTTGCTGCCATTGTGTTTCTTCATCGGAGCGTTCATCTCAGCCTCATTTATCATTGTTTCTGTGAAAAAAATGTTACTAATTAATTAATGACGCAATGCTTTTTACTACATGGTATAAGTTTAAAACTTCATTTATTACTTCATTTATAATTGCTGAAGAGATTTTTTAATTTCCTAAAGTCTTTCCGCTTAATATATTTGAGACTTCAAATTTAAATTGCTGAATTTCTTATGAAGAAATGCTAAAATCTTAAAGAACTATTACAATTTGAAAACAAAGTTCTTAAAATTTGCTAGGTAAAATCAATTTCTTTTATAGTTTTAATACTTCATGGAATAGAGCCTTCCTAAAGCTTCAAAGCAAATTTTTTAGTAACACCTATTTACAGTTTGTAAGTATTTAGTGGATCAAAAGAACGTTTGTGCAAACAAATCTACCAAAGATTAATGGAACTTTTTCGCTCTTATTTGTGTCGACACTCAATTATTCCAATAGTTCTATAAAAACACTCTCAGTTTGAAAATTAGAAATAGTATATATTTCAAGTTATTGGAAGTAATTGATTCGTTTTCAAAACATAGATGTGATGCATGAAAACTTTTAGCAAGACTTTTTTCGTTGTTTTGAAACCAGCCCTCAATAACCAAAAAGTCTGAAATTATACCACTACATTCTTTATCTAGTTGCATTTTTTTCTATAATATATATTGGTTTATCTTACAAAATTGCCATTATTGAATATTAAAATCTTACAAAATTTATTTATAAACCAAGATGACGACATCAAATCTAAACTATTTCTAAATTAATTTCAATCATCAACAAAAAATGCAATTCTTGAGAATAACCTTTCATATTTCATCCCGATTTTAATATTTCTATTATAAATAATTTACATATTACTATAAGTATTTAGCTCTATTTCTTTTTTAACCTAAGAGTATTATCAGAGAACGAATAATAAAATGCTTCCTACTTCACTTACTTGCAGGTCACAAACCAAAAACCAATAAATATTTAACAACTGGGAAAATTTAAGTTCCTTACATGATTAATAATTTTCTAGATCCTCTAAACATCAAATAAAATTTTTCAAAATTTTCTGTTTTTAGGAGTTCAATACTGAATTTGACTCTTGCAGAAACCTCTACAGTTCATGCAAGCAGAGCGTTAATGAAAGATACTCTTTAAAAAGTCTTCCAATACCACTAGAACTTACAAAGAGCATTTCTTCTACAAAGGTATGATTTAGCATGCTTCAAGGTTAAAGATGCCTTTAGAAACAAGAAAAAGACGTTCAATCGCATTTGAAGAAATTGGAAAAGGGCATCAAGGTAAAGAGTGATCAACAAAAAATTTCACTTACAAAGTTGGAACATTTGAAAAATGAGTTGGGCGAAATTGAAGATAAATATTCTGATATTGGGTCAACATTCAGTATGGTGGATAGTACATCAGATTGCCAATCTCTGTTACAAGATATTGAGGTAACCATTTGAATGTGCACATCCATAAAAATGTACAATTACCAATAACGTTGGACACGCTCGTATACTGCGAGGCCCTTTTAACCGATATGTCATTAGTGGGTGAGGAACATGCCACATCCTGAAAAATTTTGCATTTTGAGGCAAATTTTGTCATGTGATTCATCTTAAATAGCATAAGATAAGCACATGTAGCTATTATTGAAAACATTAACATTGTATTTCTTACCCTAATATCCAAATTTCTATATGTGGTATTGCAGCATATAAAACAGAATACCACTCATTCCAAAGAAGTATTATTTTTTTATTTGATCGCGAATTATACCCTTGGATGTATAGAATAAAGGGCTAAAAACTGATTTGGCTAACGCCAGACCTCCAGGACTAGTTGCTATGTGACTTAACCTTATTTCCACTAGTGTTGATTTTACATAAACTGATTTGTCCTCATTTTGAACAATTTTGTCCAAGTCTGAAGAGAAATATTGAAAGATTTTTACATGGAAACATCTATGGGATATGACCCGCTAATTCAATGATGAAGATATGAGCTAAAATGTGCTTATGCCTGAATTACATGCAAATAAGAAATTCCTTTCAATGAGAAATCTGATTTTTATTAGAATATTCAAAAAATCTCCATACCTAGTGTTCAGATGAGGCGGTTTATTGCCCATGGGAACAAAAACTACCTTGAATATTTTTTCCTTTTGAAGACTGTCTGTGTGAATATCATTCAGGCGCTCCGTGCGCAAAGTCAGAGTTTGTCGCATCGTATGGTTAAAGACGACAAATTTAGTTAGGGGAAACTTTTTAATACGAATTTTTATTTTGTCAAAATTACTGTACTGCTCTTCATTTTGAGTTTAACTGCTTAGCTAAATTTCCTCTTCAAAATATGTTACACATTAAATACTGATTGTTCAGAGATCATATTCTTGTTTAGAATGCAAAAACTGTTATTGATTCACTTTCGGATGAACTACATCAGCTTGAGTATGACTCCATTACTCTTAAAGAGCATAAAGATTACGTTACAGCAAAGTTTTCTACTATAGAAGAAGGTCTTGAGAAGTATAGTGACAATGCAAAACAGCTTTTAGAAGATTGGTTGTTATACAACGAAAAACAGGAGAAATTAAATGAATCATGCTTGGTAATCGAACAGCGAATTCCACTGGCTGACGTCGAGGTTTTTTCAACAGATGATCTACATTCGAGAATGCAGAAATCAAAAGTATTCACTGTCTTATTTTGAATGTTTTAGTTTTTTAGTCTCTACTAACTGATTTTGATGACGTTGTTGCTGAATTTCAGAACAGTAGTGATGTTCTTTCAAGGATCAGTGACGTAATGGGATCTGATGGCTCCTTATTTTCTTTGAGTTCCAGCCATTCTGAACTAGAAAGCCGTATCAATGAGTAGAGTTTTGTTTTCTATCTGAATATACAGGATGTATTTTCCTAAATTTTCCAATTTTTGAATAGATCTAATTATTTGATTTTGGCATGTATGTTGTTTATAGTCTCGTTCATCTCTTATGGTTTTGAATTTTTTCAGTTCGGAAGAAAGATTTATTAGTCTATTTTCCCTATGTCATTATATTTAAAGTTGATGAGCTCCTAAAGTGTATTTATTTTATAAAGATTCAAATTTTTACTTGAGGTGTTGTCAAATTTTGAAATATAGTAATAGTAATGAAAATAACAATGGAAAGATTTATTGTGGCATCAAAAGAGTTGCATTGCTATGTATATAAAATTTTATATTTGAATACTATGCAGACATTTAATTACATATAATGAAATTCCTTAGGTTGAAGAAACATTTGAACAAATACATTGACTTACTTAAAAAGGAAGGAGATCGAAGGTGTGCGTTTGCCGGAGAAATAGAGGGCGTTGTTAAGCAAACACAACACGCTCGAATCAAATTGCAAGAAGATGAAAAGCTTGACCTAGACGCTGAAAGTGTTCAAATAAGATTAGCTGAATTGCAGGTTACTATTATTTTCAAAGTAAATTTATTCATAGAATAGATTTCTTACTAAATGTTGTTGTAAGAAATTTATAGTTGGTGTTAGAATTGAGTGTGTTCTTCTGACCACGCTTAACAATCTGACAATTTTCACATTTGCAGAGCAGTATTTCCACTGTGAATGAACTCCTTCATTATAAATTGAGGAAGTGCTTTAATCTGTTGCCAATTTCAGGATTAGAAACTATTGGTTTCATAATTCAGTGAGTTATAAGCAACTTTGACCAATTTAATTTAAAATTTTCGAAAAAAAGAAAAACAATTGAAAACAATACAAGAATTTTATCTCATTTCAAAATCGTTGGATTGTTATTGACGCGACCTTCAGCCAATTTCAAATTTCTGTCGGGCTGATTTCAGACGGTTTCAGAAAGTTTATCCGCATTAGTATCTGTTCTAGTACGCTAAATTATTTCAATTTTTATGCTTATTTAATAGCATTATTTTGCAATGAATGATTTATATAAAGGGGTGCTCATACTGAAACCCGACATTTATTCTTAATTGGCCTCTACAGTATGAAGTGCACTCGTTTTGCTACTAGTTTATCCATTTAGTTTTGATGAATAATACAAATATCGTATAGAAATGGTTAAATACAGTAGTTTTCAGGATTTTTATTTTTGCAATTAAATTGCAAATTATTCACTGTCTATTGTAGGAGAGATCGCGAGTTTTGACATCTCATTCAACAAATATCCACTCAAAGTTCGCTCGTGAGAAGAAACGATATAAGGAGAAGCAAGCTAATGTCCCCGACGAAATCTCAAAGAAAATTTGTGACTTAAAGTCAGCGGAATTGTCTTTCCAAAAACTCCATAGTCGAAAAGTCAAACAGTACGTTTAAGCAATTATTTTAATTTTAATCAAATTTACAAAATGAAATTTAACGACTAAGTCGTTCTAGTGTTAACTCAGTGTCGTAAACAACGAATGTTATTACTATGAAAGTTCACCAGAATGACATAAATTGGGTTTATATCTTGGTTCCAGATTGATTGTTTGGTATTCTTCGACTTCATTTGAAATTTTACTCTTACTTATTGCATACATTGAACACTTGTCCTTTCACAATGTAAAGCCAGTATCCGCTTTTTTTAAAAATCCATACAAATATTGAGCAAGAATTTGTAGATAAATTTGAGGCTTTATGGCTTTAAAGGTAAAAATATGGAGTGATATGAGATCACACAGTTTGTCATTTGCAGTCAATGGCTATTTCATGAGCTTTTTTTACATTCAAACAGTAATTTAATACGCAATGTTTTTTCAGTTATAGATTTGAACTCCAAAAGCGTTGATTTTTAGTGTTGGAAAATGTCTTGCAAATAGAAACGAATATTCAAGACTTTTCGCAGAAACAAGCTCAAATCTTTCTCAATTGTTGAATCAGCTGGACGGTGTTATTTCACAGAGTGAGAATCTGGATTTAGATCAAATTAAAGGAAAGTTGACTAAAATTCAGGTTGAATATTTTTTTTTGTAATTCGTTAATTCATGCTTTAGAATTTGAATGAGGGACTTCTAGCATGCGATGTTTCTATCATAAGCTTCAATCAAATCATTGAAGAAATTACTGATTCTGCAACTGAAGATGCTTTGCAGGAAATGGATAAGAACTATAAAGATATTCTCAAAACTAAAAATGAACTTCAGCAAAAGGTATTTGAAAACCACTCAAGTAGCAACAGGCAATTAAATTGTTTCAACTTAATCAAAAAATTTCATTTGTAGGAAATAAAATTGGTATCTCATACATGGCTGTAAATTGACAGGTTGACCCGAACCAACCCATGGGGTCTGGTCATATTTTTTGCTAAATGTATACGTTGTGTTGAGTCAAAGAAAAATTATATCAAAATATATAACTGGTTTGGTAGATGTTTCAAAGTGATGTGGTTCATGAATGATTCCTTGGAAAATATTTTGAATGCACTCTTGATTTTTTGGATTTCAATGCAAAACCATTTACTATTTAGTAATATTTTTCAAATTTTATTTCTTAATGGATTTTATATGTACTCTTTTCAAATGTATTTATATAATTGGTCATGAATAAAAACTTTTGAATTATCCAAATTGCAGTTATTTCATATTTGAGGAACAATTTGACACAACTTTGGTTTGGGTGAAATGCATTAAATCTCAATAGAAATTAGGTTGGGTTGGATTAATGTTAATTAGATGAATTATTATCTTGACACATTTACACTTTGATATCGCATCAATTTCAAATATGCGGGTAATGTCGAAATCAATACTTGTGCTACCAAAAGTCGATTGAAGTATTTCTGAAATTTCAGAGGTTTCTACAAAACCTAAGTTATATATTCGATTTTCTTTCTTTCAATTTACTATTTAATAGGGCGAATTTTCTATTTATATTTTGACAGTGCTTATCTGCTGCACAGTTACCCATTACAACAATTACTTAGCACATTTCTCAACTCAATATTCAATAGCTCTATTTAAAACATATCTTTTAGTCATTGAGTTTCAATAGTTGAGAACATTGTGTAAGTAAAGCATAAAAAATAAAATAATTTCTTTTTAGATGGACGATAAACACTAAGAATATTATATCTTTCGTTATCATAGTAAAATTTATTTTAGTTTTAGTTCGTCTGATTATATAGGAGTTTTTCAATATTCATTTTAGCTGAACACCTATTTTGAAAATCTGAACAAATCTATTGATATCGCATCTCAGGTAAATTCCGCAATCTTAAACTCGGAAAATGTCGTTCATGATATTTCGTCATCTTTGTCGGTGGTTTTCGAAGCTCAGAATGATAAAGAAATAAAAGAGTTCAAAAACGATTTCGATGTTGCACAAAAAAGAATTGTAGATGAAATGGAGACTTTGAAAAATTCTAAAACGGCGTTTGAAGCTACAACTGGAGAGATTAAAAAAATACTGAATTCGGGTAGCCTCACTGGGAATTGCAACAATGCTGTCGAAACAATTTTGAGGTACATATGCCAACATTTTCCTTTCATTGTAATGCACATGATTTAGCTTCAGACCCTTAAATTCCTCAATTCATTTTTTTTACTAATAAGTAGTCTTCAGAGCCTGCTCTTGTAATAGTTAAATGAATCACGAATGAAGAAAGTTTTCTAATGCTGCATTTAGCATTGGATGTAGTCAAAAACCCAAATTGACTGAATAAAGTTAATATTCCCACTTTTTTACTTACGCAGAGCTAAGCAAACTCGGCAATATATTTTCCGAAGAAATCCACAATGTCAATCAGTTTATAAAACAATTTAAAAATAGAGAAATGAAAAAACTTACTGCTACCATTTTTAGATTAAATAAAGATTTGCTAAATTCTTCGCAACGTCTTAACGCTGAAATATCCAGACGAGAAGGCTTTGTTAAGATGGTCGATCTACAATCTAAGGAAATTCAAAAGTTAAAAACAGATGTGCTGTCTCTAAATGACTTTGAAACTCTTACTACGAATAAATTAATAAATAAAATTAAGGTGAGATTTTTGTGATTAAGTTTGTTAACAAAGGCTTTCGTTAGGACATAGACGTACAAACAGCAAAGGTATCAATGCATGTCGAAGAAGCTTATAAAGGCTTCTTGGACCAATGTCAATCATCTCGAGAAGTTGATAAAGTTTATCACGGATTCGTCGTCAA
This sequence comes from Hofstenia miamia, assembly GCA_900660155.1. Classification (NCBI taxonomy): domain Eukaryota; kingdom Metazoa; phylum Xenacoelomorpha; order Acoela; family Hofsteniidae; genus Hofstenia; species Hofstenia miamia. The sequence continues at coordinate 621,638 of CABFPE010000226.1, read as the reverse complement.
GATTGATGAGTTAAGGAATGAATTTGCTACATCGGTAATTTGTCTTGCTTAATATACTACTTCAAAAATTCCATGGTATTTAATGAACTTCATAAAATCAGAAAACTTAAATATAAAGCTGTATGCTATAATATTCTGATATTTGAAAAAAACTTCTGTATTCCGACAGCAGCATAATTGGAAGAAATATTTTCAATAAATAATTCAGTCCAAATTAGTCACAGATTAGAACACAATATGGAAATTTCAGAATGGAATGGGTCAGGAGTGGATGCAGACGGAAGCTGAGGAGACCCTAAGATTCATCGACTCTTAATTTTTGAAATTTTTTGAATTATTTAAGAATGATGTCGAGAAATGATTACTTGGACTAAGACATTGTCCAAATGTTTCGCGGCATTTTTTCATTATTAGATTGGTTTTGATGTCCATAGTAGAAAGTGACAATATAAGCTTTGTTTGGGATTGAGCCTGATCAGAGAATTCAATACCCGAGCCGACCCGAAACAGAGATTTTGATTCACAATGCTCACGTCTTGGGTAATTTTCTTATGAGGTAAACAGCCAGCAAATGTTATTACTAAGGGTCTTAAATATTTTGAATTGGAGTGTTGGATAACATCTGTATCATTTTTATCAATTAATCTAAGCTTTGTATCCGAAACCGATCCGAATCCCGAGAATTGGTCGGGTTTATCGGGTACCCGATGTCATTCTCTGATTAATTTGTTTCTTGCATAAAAAGTATGAATCATTATAAAGGATCAATAAATATCTTAAGTAAACAGAGACACTCCCTTATGCAATATTTTCCCGTTTATTGTCATTGATACTAAAAGAACTTAATATCTAATTAATGAGGCAGCAGTTTTTTTTATGATTATATTAAACAGGAATCAAATGAACCCTTGTTTTCAGGTTATATTTCTTTTCAAAGAAATTGATTTATTTTCGTCTGATGGCTTTTGTTTCTCGATTATTAGAAGCCACTATTGCTAAACGATTATTTCAATGTCTGCGGCTACTTCACAGACTAATCAACTAATACATTCTGTGCTGTCAGTCCCAAAGTTAGGATTTACCGAAATTTGAGGCGTCAAGTATTATTAATTTTCAATTAACATTAGTTTTAATAACTTGAAATCGAACAAATTTATATTAAAGCTTTGTCGGACTTACTTTTTCCTTTCAAAATAAAAAACTACATAAAATATGATTGTTCATTCTATTTTATCTAATTCTTAATTTTAACAATATATGCTATATCATTTAAGAACCTATTAGAATCTAGGGAGATTGCAATTAATGAGAAGTTTAGGCATATGGTTATCTCGCATATCTGTTAAACGTTAAATAGATGTAAGGGAGCTCACACATTTACAATTTTGTGCACACATTTTTCATAATTAAATAATCCACAGCAAAAAATTCTGTGCGCACACTTTCAACTTTTGTTTTGACAATACTTAAATTCCAAAAGTTGTACACAAATATAGCACCAATTTGACTTATAATTTGATCTTTACCTTAAAAGCACTCTGGAATAAAATGTCAATAACGCACGGAGGGGGGAAGTTTGCCCCTATCCCTTTTTGATATTAAAGTTACTAGAGATAAAGTAGCACACTTGGGCACAGTAAAAAATACACCATTCAAATACATCTTTGCCAATTTTCAAAAAAATATATTCAATTGTTTTGATTTTATATGCGAATGAAATTGTGACGTCTCCAATTTTTATAAAAATACATGTGAAATAGAACCTAAATTAATAGAGCATTAAAAATATAAGAAAACAGTTTGTTTAACTCCTATTACTTCTAATTTTTGTGTAGGATTTACTCTGGCAAGAGAACAAAAAAAATCCTCTCAAAGTCAAACAGTAATCAGTGCAACTATTTCTAAAAATGCCCGAATAAATTACAAATATAGTCAATGGATGAAGTTATGTTTCAAAAATCAAATACGTAATATAATGATGCAAATTAAGGTCAGCTTCCATCTCAAAGTTCAAGCAAGTTAAAAAACTAATAAAAAATTCCACAACCCATGAGGGTGCCATTTTTCAGCCCGGGGTCCAGCATCAATGCCACTAGTAAATTAGGAAACTTTTTTATGAGGTATATAATCATATTTAATTATTATTGTCTTACTATTATTGTCTTACTGTATTCAAAATATAGCACCAAATGAAAATGTCATATTTTTCATATTTTTGGTTTGACCCCCTTGACCCTTTCCTCGATAGAGGTATGACACTGATTTTTACCACAGACCTTCTAAGACTCTTTTATAAGATAAACTATTCGTTTGCCAATATTTTATTGCTACGTTGGGCTCAGGAAACAAATAAAAACTGATCATAGTACTAAAGTAATTTTTTTCAACCTAAAATTTTTTACAAACCTGACTCTTAACAATGATGACTCAACCAAATTAATTGTATAAATATATCGATATCTTTCAAAATTTTGACTGTTTTAAATGCATTTTGCATGAAAAATTTGTTAATTTTTTGCTGAAATGAAGTTTTTTCAGGCACTCTGGCACAAGCTCCACTCAAAAAAAATTATTCAGTTTTAACGTTATCTTGTTCTCAGATATTTTTTAGGAAAAGTCTGAAAATCCCTAAAAAATTAATTCAAGCAGTTATGGAAAAAAACGACATGGGAGGCGTTTAGAGTAAATTAAAAATTTTCAACTATTTCTCTCTGTAGTAATCAAACGTTAGTTTTCTTGCACATGCTCAAAATGTCACATTTATTTCAAAAGTATAAGAATGAGCCAGATTTTGTAGACAATTGGACCTCTTCTAATAAAAATCCTTGATTCACTTTGATTAACATTATATGGAAAAAAATGCTAACAGATCAGAACATTTTAGAATGATAGATAGATCTTTATAAAAGTTTAGATTTTTGATTTATTAAGTAATTGATCCGAGAGACTGTTTTCAATTTTGAACAGAAATAACGCAAGTTTTCACAAAGAATCATAAATTACTTAGCCATCGTAATATTTAGACTTAGGGTTCTATCTTTAAATGCTAGACAATGATTTTATATTTATCACTTATAAATAAGGCGCCACCATTCTTATACAATCATCCAGATAAGCATAAAATTCTAATATCTTCCTAAAAATGTGTATTGACAAAACAGTGGACTCTTTTTTCTTCACCATAGGCTAAATTCGATTCTATACAAAGTCGTTACAAGAAATTATTTAGTTACAATTTATAAATTTCCCATAACTCCAGACCTACATGTACATTCATTTCCCATTAGAACTTCGTAGATTTGCTACTGATCTTTCAATGGTCCACTCCTGGATAATGAAAAAAATTTGAGAATTCTGAATCTTTTATATACTAAGCATTTTTGCATAAACACTTACCATTACTGTGCTTGTGCTGTCAAAAGATGCACTTTTCGACATTGAAGCTATTATTTTTACAAGGCAAGAAATTTTTACATCTGTAAACAATATTGACACACGAAGTGGATTTCAAATGATATTAAAAATATAATTATTGATTTCAAGAACTGCTTTTTACTAGAAGTTGAATTTCTTGAACTTAAGGACTTTTCTTTTGTCTATTTGCTTAGAAAAATAAGAGACTTTTGAATGACACGCCACAAATGTGTAGTGTGGTGTATTGATTTGCTTTTTCTTTGACGAAGAACAGATGATATTATAGCTTTAGACTAATAAACGGATTTAGAGTCTTTGACATGTGTGAAAAGATAGCTAGAAATTGTTATTGGCTTTGCTGATCCATATTAAATTATATATTTTCATTGATGTATACTAAAGCGTTTTGAATTTTTTGTCTCTTGTATCGTGTATCAAGAGACTTTCGGTATCATTTATCGTGTATTTCATGTATTCTTTATTTTTGTGTGTTTGTATATTTTTTCGTATATTGTTTACAATGTCTGCATCAAGATGTGGTTTTTGTCATTTAAAATGTGTTATTGAGCGCAGCTATTTATCAAAAATTTAGAGATCATTGGACCTTCTTAATAAAACCAGTGATCGGATATATTGCTAAAATTTGTTTGCATCCAACTTAAGCGACTTTTAAAGAAATTTGAATTTAAACAAGCATTATTTTGCAATGAGACTAACGTCTTTTTGGATTGAATAACAATGACAAAATGAAAGAAACTTCCGCCGAATTTTGAAACTTAATATGAAAGAAATATCAAATAAATGAAACCTGAAACATTTCATGTAAGTTCCATTGATTATTGTTTTCCGTAGTCAAAATTCTATGTAATGGAATCACGTTTCCTTCTTACTGTAATTCTGTCAACATAAAATCGCGTTTACCTGCTTATATATCCTGTAATTTTCAAGGGAATCTTCTTAATATTAAATATAAAAGTAGGGTTACTCATCCAGGGTACTCTTATATTGTACTTGCTAACTTAAATAATTCTTAGAAATCACTTGTTGATGAATACTGTAAATTCCTGGAAAATACAAACTGTGCAATTGATAAATCTGAAAAGGATTGTGAAACTTGGAAAAAGGTTCTCTCCCATAAACTCAGTAAAGATAAGGAGTCGTACTTACATCAATATTGGAAGAAAAATGTTGATCTTAATGAGGTAATACATTTTGAATTTTAAAGATCTTGTCAACTTTTAGGAGTACACGACGAATATAAATGAGCGCTTAAAATTAATTGCCATCTTGGAAGAAAGTGTAGAACAGCACAAGCCATTTGTTAACAAGACCAAATATTTAAAAAGAATTGCTGGTGTGAAGGTAGATTTGCTTTTTTGATTTTTATATATATATA
>CABFPE010000226.1:571687-585983 GCA_900660155.1 Hofstenia miamia | reverse complement strand
TATATATATATATATATATATATATATATATATGCAGAGTAAAAATACAAGATTTGAATTAACCAAGAATAGATTACAAAATTTCATGTACGTATATATCTTATTTATTTGTTGGTTGTGACTCCCCCGCATTAAGGGCAACAGCGGGAAATTTACCATCTGCACAGAAAATAGAGGCTTATAAAATATATTTGAAAATATAATTGTCTCAGCTTGTAACCTGTTGACAAAGTTATTTGACAAGTTTGTCATGCAAAGCGTGACACGTAGATAAACATCTTGAATCTGAATCCATTAAACGGACTCTAACTTCTTGAGTAATTTGGTTTTGCGATTGAAGGATGAAACTCTTTAATTTTTTCAGATTTGTGGGATTTTTTCCTCGACAAAATCTTTCAGAATCTGCCACACGTTCTCTATGGGTACTAAATCTGGCGAATTTGGAGGCCATTGCAGACCTTGAATATTATAATTGGTACAAAATTCTTTTGTCGATTTTGAGTATGAGGGGTTGACCCATCTTGCCCTAAGATCCATGAATCGGGATATAAGCAGGTTGCGTATGGTACAAATTCATCGAGTATTTCGCAATATTTTGAACTATTAATTGTACCAGTGCCATCTAGTAACTTTAGATAATGGTAGTCAAAATTCATTACGAACATTTCCTAAAATTTTGAATTCTAGATTTTGTAGCTTTAAACTTGATTCTATTTTGGTTTCCCAAAATAGTAATATTGTTTCTTTCGTTTTGTGTGAATTTTTGACATCGGGTGTAATATCTGCAAATAATCAACAAGGACTGCTAATAGATTGTGGAAGGGAATATGCGAAAAATAAAAAGAGCACTGGTTCTAAACCACTTCCTTGTGGAACTCGACTAATAATGTCAGTTATTGTGGCAGATTACCATTGATACTATCTGTTTTCTTCCTCCTAAATTTGACTGAACTAATTTTAGCAAATGATTATCCACCCCAAATTTTACAAATTTAGCTAAAAGTAAGCTATGAAGTATAGTATCAAATACTTTACTGATATCAAAACAAATTTCACAACTTATAGCATCATTTTCAAGATTATTGTCTACCAAATATAAATATTCCAAAATGTTCATTTTTGTGGAAAATCCTTGGCAAAATCCTTGCTAGTATTTATTTAGACTTACATATATTTTAATAAATAGATATAAAGCAATTTTTTCAAATATAAGTGATAATCGTAGTAAAATACTAATGAATCAATAGTTTGAAACTTTTGAGTGAATTTATGTATTAACAATTTGGAATACGGAAAATATTTTCCATAAGTCAGGATAGGAATAAGTTAAAATAATGCGCTTAATATATTGTACAAGCAGGTAAAAATTTCTACTGCTATTTAATTACTGAAGTTAGAAATTAACCTGTCAGGTGAAAGTGATGAAGACGATTTATGATCATAAATTAATTTTAAAATATCAAATTTAGCAATAAAAAATCTTTGTGATACAATTGTAGTTGAAAATATATTAATCATTACTGACAGTGAAATCAGAAGGAAAATATTTGCTGATATAGCACCTGTGCTGATTTCATTGTAGCCTTCTACAAACAATGCAAAAGGAGATTTAGTTAATGTCTAATGATTCAAGTACGTTTACATGTATTTCAATAATTTTAGCCTCATTGAGATGTTCAGCATTTTTAAGTTTCTTTTTTGTTAGTTTCTAAGAGGTTTAATAATTGAACTGAGTGCGAAGAATAGAAAACATGGTTTCCATACTTTTGTCTTTCAGAGGCATATTTATTAATGTCATTAAATAAATGACAATATATATATAAATATATATATATATGTATATATATATATATATAGTTTATCCATTTTTTACATAATTCTCTCTAGTATAGGCTAAATCTTCAACAATAAGTTGAATCAACTAATGATTAGCATTAGTATGTATTGAACATTTCTTAATATGTGCGAAATTTCATACTATATGTTTCTCTGTAATGCCAATTATAGGAAATGGAATCAGCTTTAGCGAATATTATTTCAATGTTTGGTGAAATGAAATCATCTGGACGTTCTCTGAAAGGAAACACTCAGTTTAATAGAAAAGTATCTCAAGTTCAATCTGACGTTGACAAGGTTTTAAAATATTCATGTTCAATTTTTATTTGAAAGTTTAGACACAAGATCTATTGAAGAAACGCAGTGGTCGTCTTTCGCAAAATGCAAAACTGTGGACACAGTTCGATTCAGGGTTGATGAGTCTAAAAACCAAGATTCAAGATTTTTCATTAAAGACGGAGTCCATATCTGTAGTTCCTTTAAGCAATGAGGATCTTGAAAATGAACTTCAACTATGTCAGGTATAATGTATACATTTAGTAAAACTATATAAACTTTAATTTCATATATATATAATCTTTACTTAGAATCCGTTTTTAGTACAACACATCGCATATCATTTTTTAAAAAGGATAGTTGAATGCCATATTTTCGAAATCATGAACATACCATTTTGTTCATCAGAAAATTCAAGATCATGTCAAGTTTATTCGTTGCTTATCTTTTTTTCTTTTACTAAACAAATCGTTCGATCTTCAAGGCCTCTATTGATTGGTTTCCTAAAAAACATTGACGAGAACTTGTTGAACGTTTTATAAAGCTTATCATTTTTTAATGTGGGACTGGCAATCCTTATATTACCGGTAGCTTGAGAGTGCTAGTATTTGATACGAAACACATAAAGCGTTGGTGTCTTCTGCTGTGATTTACTTCATATATGACTGTCAAACTTCGATAAGGTCTTTTTTTGAAGTGATATTTGTGTAGTAAACTACAACAAAAAATTTTGCGAATTTACTACACAAATTAAGCAGACTATAATCAAACTTTGATTCAGCTGTCTAATAACATAAAATATTCCATTTTCTGTTACTTTTATTTAGGGCCTTTCTTATATCGGTTTAGAGTTCTTCTTATAATACTTGCTGCACATTACACTGAAGTTTTTTTAAAAAGTATTGTTTTGAAGTTACTTTTTGACATTTTTTCTTTTAGTTCATTGTATGTTCAACCCTGTAATGCTCAAAAACATAAAGCACTTAAAAAATATTTTTTATTTTTTGTAGAACAATGGGTTACAGAAATGATATTTCATCTTTGAATTGAGCATTTTAATATTTCACAAGTTTTTTTGGCTTGGTTGCAAATTTGCAACTCCTGTCAGTGGAGGTATGGAAAATGTTAAAGCTACTGAATAAAGACTTTTGTGTTAAATTTCATTCTATAGATAGGATTCTGTGTTTTGGGCAAATCTTTGCATCTAAAGCTAATCTATAATCGAATTCAATAGATTTATAAACAAAGTATATTGGTTTCAAATAGGTATGAAATTTCATATTATAATACCGTCACTGTCCGGAGTTGCAAACTTGCTACTTTACTTTATTGCATGAATTTAACTGCTAGCAACAGACTGAAATCATTCAAAATCATTTTCTCTCTGATACTTTTTATTTCACTGAGCATGGAAATATTTTTTTGAGTCCTTCTTTCTAATTTGAGGAATAGTAAAATATTTCCAAAAATGCGATTTTTGTATTTTGAAAAACAAAATAAGCTTATTTATAACCGACAAAAATCGTATTTCAATTTCAAGATTTGAGTTAATCATAAATGATATGTTTTGTATCCCATGCAGTAAGGACTTGCTCAAAATAAATACAATGTAAAAATTACACATGTATTTAACTGAATTTGCAACTACGGGCATTAGCGGGTTAAATTATGCATACTAAAAGTATTCAGCTATTGCAATTTCAATTCGTATGCTATTGTTTATTTCACTTTACAAATATTAGCAAATGTAAATCCAACGAGCCTAATAAATATATGTGAATTTACTAAATTTGTTTTATTAAAATATAAGTTTTTCTTAACTATATTACATGACTTCTGACAAATTTGCATTTTGGAGTAGGAGGTACTCTCAGAAAGAAGTTTACAAAGTGACGTTATCATCAAAATTAAGAATGGCTACCTGTCTATATGCACAAAAGACTTTATGCTAATCGCTTTAAAACTTTGTTTTATCAGTCAGTTTTTATCGAATTGTCTTTATTTTCCTGGTACTAGTTAACAGCAATTATTCCATAATCTGATTTTGGGCACTATTAACGACTGATCTCCAGTCATCACAAATACCTGTTAAAAGTCTAGTATTTTATCATTTTCAACTAGTTATTTGAAAATTGTCTGCACATTTAGCAAATCTCATTAACACTTTTTTACTGATTTCCATGCACTTTACCCGGATATCATTTGTCTTTCGGTTTATTTTAAGAATGTCTGCAAATTTGGAACTACCTGAAAGTTATATTTTTATTGCTGCAAATTTATTGTCTGATCTACATGAATTCGTCAGTTAATTTAATACGAATTTGGGCAAATGAGCGAGATTGAGTTGTCGATTGGATATTGGGGATAACAAATCTTTACTTCAGTTGTTTTCCATTATATTCTTATTTGTTTCTTCCTGAAATTGCTTCAAATTAAAAATTAAGACAAGCGCACACTCTGGCTTTGCATGTATTCTACGGAACACAATTTGGTAATAAAGAATTCCGTGTTTAGAATACAAAAGCGGAGCTTGAATGTGAAGTAAGCAACGTAGAAGTTTTGACTTCAATTTACAAGGAATTGCAGCAGTCTCTTGGAATATCAAATGCTGCGACTCCTGAGGAAATTGATGACCTTCAAAAGTCCTTACAAAAGTACGAAGCTATATATATATATATATATATATATATATCATTATATTGTTTTTCGCACCACATTTCTTCACGGCTTATTTTTCCAAAACAAGAAAAATCAAACTGTTGGTCGGTGTCTATTTAATATTTGTTCTTCAAAAGAAACATTTGAAATGATCAATTACAATTTTTATTTATGTATGTGTTCGCTCTTTTGCTAAGAGTTTGTAAGAATATTGAATATTTAGTAACATTTAATCTACGAATATTGCAGTTAAATTATAATTATTGGATGTAGAGTGCTTATTCAATTTTTGATACACAATTGTTTTAGGTAAATAATGGTTAATTTTAATATCAAATTATTAATTTAATATACTTAAGCATGTATTATGTCTATTGATGGAACACGACAGCTGGATGTATCTATAAAAGATTTAGCTCATTGTATCTATTACTTTTAATAGAATTCGGAATCGGGATGTTCAATTAAAATGTATTTCCTGGATTCAATTTTTAAATTTCCTCACAATCGAAGGTAGCAGAATTCACACGAGGCAATTCAAAAATCAATCTTTTTGTGCTTATCATTGTACTGCATTTGAGTGAATTGATTTCGATCTATATTAATTACAGATGGTTTTTCACTGACATGTGTTATCTTTTCCTTAAATATATTACCATTAGCACATGAATGAGAAATAAAAATAAAAAATTATAACAATATTTACTACGTTTGTAAAAAATTCCAAAGATAATGTTATTTGATCACATTGTTAAGTCCATTGTAGATTATTGTTCGTACATGTATTCAAACGCATCTTAAACATTAGTTACATTTTTCTACGAAACAGTGTCATTCAACTTTTAATATTTTGTTTTTTTGCAATAATATGAATGTAAAAGATGATTCCTAATATTGTTGTTAAAATCTACTCTCAAGTATGCATGAATATATGTACACTTGTTTTGATTACATCATTCATGTGTTTCTAATCGAATTACTTACCAGATATATAATGTCACTACCATTACAGCTTTGTTAGGTGGCTAAAATTTTAGTGCAAACTCTAAGTGTGTTGATAAAACGGAGACGATTCAGAAGGAAATGCTGAAGCGAAAGACACTTGATCAAGCGCTCGAATGCATGTTAGGCTTTATTAAAGCAAATGAAGTTTCAAATGCTGTTGTTTCTGATTGGTCTAAGCGAAGCGTTCATATGCAGGTAGGCTTTTCATTTTATATTTGTTCACATATCTTTAGTATATGCTTTTAGCATCGCTTGAAATTTTGGATGTGTACAGTACCAGGTTTCTGTATTCCAAGGCACTTATTTAGACCTAACGTGTTATAAGAATTAATTAATCAAGTGATTTTTGTGAATTGCTTAGATTAGAGCGATTACATATCAAACTTTGCCCAAATTTCTCTGCAAGAAATTTATTATAGATGTCTCCCATATTTTGTAGATTTATTAAAAAATTCTTAATTTGTATAAAATTTCTTTATTAGAATTCGAGACGTCTATTTTATAAAGGGTTTTAAAAGTTATATTAGATAGAAAGTTTGAGCTGAGCCTTTGTTAATAGAGAATTTCTACATTAAGGAAATATTTATATGCTAAATTGTTCTATTAATAATTATTGTGTGTTACAATTGTAAAACCTAATTAATTTTAAAATATTTTTAATGTCACTATTTTAGTAAATGTGATTTAAACCGTAAAAGACATTTCGAAAATTAGCGTGCAATTATCAATTTATTCAATTCTCATTACAGGTTATTAACTTTTCATTGAAAATTCTCTATTTCAATTTGAGCCTAAAATAAATTACAGATTCACGTCTTCTCTGCGCTATTGTCTATGGTGGGTAGTTGTAAAACTGGCAAAATTAATCGAAAAAGCGTAATCTTTTAATTTATAATGTATATTTATATATGTATATATATAAATATCATAATATATATTGCCTTGATGTATATATATATATATATATACATGTGTTTGCTGATTTGAAAACCTTTATTTGCAGGCTGAATTTTTGGAAACTCAATATGAATTTTGAAATTAATCAAATTGTAATAACACACTTTGATATTTGCAGATAAATGCATTATAACGGAATTGATAGCTAATTTTGCCTATGTTCCAAAGCGCTGAGGGAATTATTTAAACTGAAATTATTTCAAGAATATTTTCATTCCAAATGGCTTTATAATTGAATACAACTCTCTGGAAATGACTTCATAATAATGGCTTTTAAGGAATTTTGTGCTCATGGGAGGACATGCTGTCTAAAAGTTAACAGTCGAACTTTATAAGTGTTACACTTGATGTCTTTTGCCGAATCTAAAGAACTTTCTGCTTTTCTCCCAAACAAAGCATTTCGACCCAAATAGTATGAATTTTTTAAATGGCATAAGGAATTCCTAATTATCTTTAAAATAAGCATGATAAAATTTTGTTCATTTTATCCTAACTTTTATAGCTTTTTAAGAATTTCTGTAAAACACACTCTACGCCATTTTCACATTTACAATTCATGTTCAGAAATTTGTTACTCAGAAACCTTAAACAATTTTCACAATTCGCAAACATGCTATAATAACACTTCGTCATGTAAATGAGACAGTTCAATATTGACGTAAATGGATAGAATGTGGGAATACATGTGAAAAGTTATTTTCGAGTTCTGAATGAATAGTAAATTTCTGAATTGAATGTGAAATTGGTGTACATTAAGTGTGAAGATTTTGTCATCTACTTTCTTTTTTTTGAAACTAATTATCGGTACTTAGTGTACCATTGTCATGCAATAACAAAAATGAANATACATATATATATATACTAGAATTTTTTAATGTCTAGAATTACTTGTAATGTTTAAAACATCAAATCTAAGCTGATTATTTATGATTGATTTGAAGTTTTACAAAGAAAATTTTCTATATTTTAAAAAGCTGTATAAACTGAATTAATTTGATTAAACCTTTTACGGAAGACTATAAAGAAAATTTGAAACAATAAAATATTATTAAAAATTTATTTATATTCATCGAATTGTATTTACAATTACACATTCAATGTTTTTCTTCATTAATACTACACAAGTTAAAAGGAATACATCAAAATTCAAAAATGATCATAATCACTGTGTGTTTATTATCTAACGTAGTTTATATAATTTCTATTGGCAAATACATACGATTACATTTTATACATGCATTACATTTAAAAATATATTCTGTAATAAGATTATTATTTACTTTCAGTGAGTTAATTCTCCATTTCTTCTTGTATCTTGCTGTAGAATTGTGCTTTTTGGAACAAGTTTCATAACCATTTACGAACTTTGCAAATTGAAAAATTCTCTTTTAGCTTTGCCTTACACATATATAAATCTTCTGCTTAATGGAATATCAAATGTAGGATAATCGAAGTTCAAAAACATTTGGACTAACAGGAACTCGTGAGGGTTGATTGGCTATGATTTTCATGTACATAATATGGGACGGGTTAAGCTGTTAACCTCTAAAGTGACGGTCAAATGTTGGGTTATATTGTAAAAATTTATCAGTGGTTATTGATATTGTAACAGAAAAGGGAGTATTAATTAGGAATCAGTAATGCGAATAAAAAAAGATCGATTACAATCCATTGTAGTTACGTAATGGATTCTACAATTGTTTGCTGATAAGTATAAGGTATATTCTTGACTTTCTTGTCTTTTTAGTATCAATTTGTATACTATGATATGCTTTGCCATTTTTATGCGTTTTTTGGGTTATTTCGTATTGGTGAAAATACATTTTGAACAGAAGATGGGACAATCTGCAATGCGCCGAAGCAGAACTATTATTTCTAAATCAACGTCAGTTAGCAATACCAACCTTTTTATTAGGTTATTTTTTGTTTTATGTTATATAAAAACATTTTGTAATAACTAAAAATGTCTCTACCATTTAGCTCAATTTCATTTAGTAATTTCACCAGATATTCATAATCTTTAAATGTGCAAAGGATATTCACAAAAAATGTTCGTTTGCACATATATTATCTAATGTGATCCTCATAATGGAAAAAATTAAAAAACATTGATTTTCAATATTATATCTAAACAGCAATCCAAGTAATTGTGGACATTTAGTGGGATCTTAATTTGGGCTTAGACCTTTTTCGAAAAATTCAACATATATTATTCATAAAATTTTCAAATGAAGTTTTTAGAGATTTTTCTTGAAGTTAAATCATTTAATGTTATAATGTAAAAAAAAAATAATTAGCCTTTTTTCAAAATTGTATCCAAAAAGCAATCTAAATGAACTCAAAAATCTAGTGATTTTTCTATGATGTCTAGATATGTTTTAAGATTGTTTAGTAAGATCAATAGGGGTAATTAAAATACTAGTTTGTGGTATAGTTGTAATCGGGCTGCAATTTTCAAACCCGACCGTTTTATATTTGAATGCACAGTTAATTATAATTAGCAATCTATACTTAATAAAAGACTTCACAAAATTCTGCATTTAACATTGAAAATTTTACATTTGAAACATAACATCATTTACAACACACGTTAAGCCTTTGTGAATATAAACATTCTCAGGTTGAAAGAAGCTCATTCCAAAGTGTATAAGATTTCAAAGTTTCACTGAAAAATCTGTTTGAATATTCACTAAGACTTTTTATTAATTCATAAACATTACACATATATGTAGTCAAACTAATTTACAATCTAAAGTCTTGAAATCGGAGTTTCATTTGTGTTTATATTTCCTTATGTTATAGTTTGACTACAGTGGAATTACAAAGTAGAAATTTATAGCATAACTGCGGACTTCTTTGGGAGTCATGAATAGATTGATAATAAATACCAGACTAGCTGGTGTATAAGCGACCAGTTATTTATGTTTCAGTTTGAATTCATAAACCATCATTAAGCCGCCGTTTCATCTTCAATTCCGATTTGTTCTGTGCATGGATGACCTGTTGTTGTTTGTGCAATGCCGTTCTTGGTATTTTCCATGCAAGTAACGTTTGTAACAGTTTTCCTAAAATGACAAACGTTCAATTTTGTGAACACCTGTCGCATTGGAGGAGAGAGGATGATGTAGATGTAAGGATTGATCACAGCAGCCAGAATTCCAATAGATACCATATTTCGAAACATGAACATAAATATCCCGTGGTCTATTATCGGCTTAAATGCACGGTTTTGCGAAATTATTGCCAAACTGATTATAGTGTTCGAAAACTCGAAGGGAAACCAGAACATGATCTAAAAGCAATGAAGTAATACAAGTGCACTCGGCAAAATTCCGCTCCTTTCAACTTTTTGTTTTGTGGCTACATTGACATAAATTTTACCTGGAATTGTTGATATAATTTGAAATACTAGTATATTTGCAAAGATAGACGTGAAATTTTCTACAAAAACAGGTTATTTATTTTGACGTGCTGTGTGACTGGAAATCTGCAACTTCTCATTTCAAAAGATTAAATTTTAATATAGCTCATTGACTGGATTTAATTGGTTTATGTGTCCAACACTGCATGCAATCATAAATTTTTTATAAAAGTAACTGAAATTGATATTTGCAATTAAAAATTCGTTCCGTTAAATATAATGGAAATTCGTCTTCAAATTCAATAAAATGCTGGAGTCTATACTCATTTGCAGTTCTTTTCCTACCACTGAAACATTCCTTCTTTAAAGCATGTTTATTTATTTACATTCTTTTGTTGGGCTCTGCGAGTCCTTGATTTCGACTGTGGAGGTGGTAAAACTCACCTCGGAATCTCGAGTACGCTCGAAGCCACCTCGATGTTCTTTTTTACATTTACATAGGGTTGTTTAATATATAGCACTGTTGTACATAGCTTAATTCACATCTCGACTTGAACTCGGCTTGAACCTAAAAAGTTTAACTCACAGAGGCCTAGTTAAGCGCTTTGGCAATTTCTGATTAACGATTCATTTTCTATATGTCTGTATTAAAAATTCCAATTTTCATATGAAAAAATGTTTATATTTACAAACATGCCATTGTTTAAAAATTTGGCCTAGTTTTTTCAGGACCAAAATGGACCAAATTTCCCGAATATATTTCTGGGAATATGCCCATGGCTACAAGACATTGAATTTTGTTATAAAATAAAAATTGATTAATATTCATGGAAACACCCTAAAAATGTTATTTACGAAACAGTAGTGTTTTAGTTCGCTTATTTTGTACCTGAGTTTGGTTTTCTCTTTTAACCGAAATTCAGTATCTATAAAAAGATCATTTTGCTAAAATTTAAAAGGCTGAACTTGTAGAACATATAGTATTACTATTTTTAATGAAGTTATTTTCGTCTCTTACTATGTATGAATTCTTCCCTCTAGAAGTCAATCACTGCATTTCCGTCGTATTTGAACATCTGTGATAGACACGGATATTTTTAAGCAATGTCCTGTTTCAGGAAGCCGACATTTTTATTCGACGAAAAGCATTCAATTTGCTAATTTAACATGTATAAAAAAGCCATAAACAAGCGTTTTTGCATTTCCTCAATTAATAGAGCAACATTGAAAGTTTTCCTGAGTTCTGAAGACCTATTCAATCCCCATCGCAAACGAATAATGATTTCTTGGTTGTTTCAAAACCAAAGCTAGAAGAACACCCGAAAGAGTTGACCTCCCACAAGCACATCATTTCCCACTATATCCTGACTTTGTTCTTCACTTTGATAGCAGTATTCACTAATTCCAATCACAATTAGTTTTTTTTCACTAAATGTCATATCATTGTACACTATTAAGACATTCGTAGTTCAAATTCTTAAAAAAGTCCTTGATGTATATCTGTGACTATGAAGAAAGGATCCTCTTTCTCATTTTTGCAAAATTTGAGAATACATTAAGATATTGCAATGTCTCTTAAAATTTCAACATTTTAATACTTTGTTTTTGGCCTAATTTTTCTCCAACAATTTTATTTCCTGCAACATGTAGTATTTTTTTGAAAAAACAAATTTTTTAAAGAATTATCTTAAATTTCAAGCTACCATACTTGTTCTGTAAACTATGATTGCAATGATCATGAATTTTACATAGAAATGAATGTTCCAATTAAGGAGTAGCATAGTAGTTTCCTAACTTTCACCTATTTATATCAAAGTTTTTTTCTAACTCACAACAAAAGATCACAACTTCCAAATTATTTTTCAAAATAAATATTAGCAAAGATGAAAAATGTATTATGATATAATTTTTTTGTCTTTCCTTATGTCTTTGAAATCTTTTTTAGCATAAACTAAACGACTTTCTTATTTTCTGTTATGTTCTAGTAGTTCTTATATAGAAGGCTTATTTAAAGAAAGATACACAGACGTTTCTAAAACCAACATCGTAACTTTAATACACTAATCCACATTTGCTTTAGTTTTGTTTCCCACTCAAAATGTTTTTTTTAATTTTTATCTATTTTTATCAAAAAGATAGCTTCTATTTCCTATTTGAAGTTTTCAATTAACAAAAGATACTATACCTATGGGTTAATAGATTTAGTGAAACTAAAATCTCTGTGTTTTTAATCAGCTTTCCTTATCTGTATTTAAAAGACAAAACCACTACTGATGACCTTAGATAATGCAAACTTTTGTTTTTGATATCTATGTAATTCAGTAAATTTCATGAATTTATTGACATGCATTAAAATTTGTTACAGTAGTTTTCTAAAAAAGTTTTTCTCTCGAGGCTTGCCTAGGTGTCTGTTGGGAATAATTTCAATGATGTGGTCTATGAGCAAAATTGTTAAGTATTTTAGGGCTTTAGCTCAAAGTTTTTGAGTTACAACTTTTTGTTTTCACAATTTCTGATTTTTTTACCCCGGCATCCATAGCCGTATGCTTTAGTTTCATTTCGTATCCAATCTGGTTTGGACTGAAACATAACGGACGTAGGTATAGCCAACCTTTGTCAACCCTTTCCTAATTTGTATTTTCATAGTAACCAATTAAGTATTGAGTTACAGTCGATTTTGACACAATGAATTTAAAATTTGACAGAAAATTTGAAACCTGGTTATTTAAGAAAAGACATGTTTATGATTTTTTTTCTAATTTAAACCATTGCGGGAAAGCTGTTTGGCAAATGCGGAAATTCTAATATAAGATTTTAGGGTGCACAACTAAATTAACTAAGGAGGTCAATATTAAAATGAGATATTACATAGATACTACTGTTCAACTTTTTCTGTGCAAATCAATTGTAGTTAGACATATAGTGTTTTCGATAAAGCTAAATTGTGTATCTGCAAGCCCAGATCTGCATATTTTAGCTCGCCTCAATGCTAGTTGCTATTATAAGAATATATAGTGCATAAATATAAATCTAAGGAATAGAAGGCTCCTGCAGTTTCAGAACGTGGCTTCCTAAACCCCACATACTGCTGATAGTTTCTGCAAAAATTAAGTTTGTCTCCATTTATTTTCTAATTTCAACGAAAGAAATTTGTTTGTTAAAAATAATTTTAATTTTTTTTTCAAATGTAGTATCTATCAACTAAGCTGACTAAAAGATGTTCTAAATTCAAAAGTTAGAAATAATCAATTTTAAATATTTCAATTTTGCTACCACCTGAGCATCTTCATAGTAGATACTAGCAATCTTCTTCTACGTTTTAAAAGCATTTGCGATCAATTCCCCAACGGATTCTCATATAGTGGGAAATTGGAACTCTAAAAATCACTAAGCCTTGACGCATTGTGCTTAATGCAATTAATGATAAGATTTTACAAGGCCTAGTTCATTATGTACAATTCTTCACATTTTCGGAAGAATTGACCTTACGTTTTAACATACTAAATTTTAAAGGAGAAAGGACTTGGCTCTAGAATGCAGATTCCTGTTTTCCTAGAAATTTCACAAAATTAATTAACTTTTTGCGAATTTCAGTTGAAGGTTTTAGAATAGTGTGTGCGTGGGGTATTATGAATTTAAGTGTATTTAAAGAAACATATCATTTTAAATATGCGAATACAGCATCGCATTAATGTGGGAGTCGAGTTTTGTGGTGAAATGAGTTCTTGGATTTCATAGTTATCGTACCTTTAAAATGCTTGATGCAAAAAACATCACCACCAATCTCGTCTGATAGGATCTTGACGTAGCAACTGAATGACGGTACAATTTGAGAGCAATTAGTGTGTAAAGAATTAAGAGAATGACGTTTGGAATGATGTAGAGGACAATCGATTCTATCAAGTCGGTGATATAGTACTCCACGCCAAAGTAACTTCTAATGCAGAGCATCTAAATAGCTAAATTTATATCTGAGATATACTTAAGAGAAAATATTTTTGTGCATAGGAAAAGTTCTTTATAATCACTGTGCAAATATTGGCTGACAAATCAATCCAATAACACTTTTGCATAGTTTGTCCAATACATGTGCTTATATTATATATATATATATATATATATATATATATATTTATTATTACTTTGAATTATTAAATAGATTTATTACTTTAATACAAGTCTACAAATATATTAAACAGTCAA
>CABFPE010000226.1:551907-571571 GCA_900660155.1 Hofstenia miamia | reverse complement strand
TATTTATATTTATGATTTTCAAGTTTTTTCAAAAAAAAATTTTTTGACCCGTACCCAGCACCCTCCGCCATAAGTTTCTTGCACTCGTATATATTTTTGTATCCAGTGCCTTGTACATGTAGATGCTTTAAAATTTTGTATCCAAAGCCGTAGCCTGCATAAATATATATATAATTATTATTATTATTATTTAATTGATATACACTGTAAGTCAAATCAAATCTTACCCCGTGACTTTCCGTACCGGATACGTTCAAGCAAAGTAGTATAGTGCTTATAATGTAGAAGAAGGTAATTCCAAGTACGCGGTTCCTTGCCGACAGCACTGTTGATTTCTTAAATGGGATTACAATGAGCACAAATCTTTCCCACGCCAGTAGAAGTAAAATACTGTTTGAAGTCACAATGCTCAACACGCATGTTACGATCTAAAATGTTTAACACTCAGCTGGAACTATTGATTGCATTAATTGATTGGGATTTATTCCTTAATGATATGTAAAACAAGATTCTTTAATGTTAATGATTCGTCAAAAAATTTTTTATAAACCTACAATTTTTTTCGATGTTGAATGCAGTAGTTATTGCTTAGCTTAGTCTGAAATTTGACAGTAGAGCGTTAAATTAACATAAGAAAAAAAATGCAGGAAATTTGTTTTACTAAAATCAGTTTCTCGATTGAAATATAATCAATGTCTTTTCCTAAATGGAGATCTAACGCAAACATTATCTGTAATTTCAAAACGCAACTTAAATTTTATTCTGTTTTCAAAATCGGTGCGCTATTCATATCACTTGTTCCGGAAATAAATGAATTTTTAAAAAAATAGATCAATGTGAAAACAATTCCAAAATGTTTTAGAGACAATCCCCAAAATGTTCTCTAATATCTCATTAAATCCCATGATTTTTCCAACGATCTTTGGAGATTTGCTACCTTTCATTTATAACTATTTTTGGAAGGCATATTTTAAATATGATTACTTCTATGATTTAGTGATAAATCACTGTTAATTTTTAACTTAATTTTTTTAATTAGATTATATTATAATGTAACATGAGTAAAAGTTGTTTTGTATTTTCATGTATATATGCACTTGTATGTATGCTAATAAATGGTACATATATTTATGGAGATATTCTATAAGTATATCATTTCATTTTTCTTGATGCATGCACTATACTGTATATAGTGTTAGTTAGACGTTATTTTTTTAAAAAATCTTTACATATAAGTGTTAAGACTATCCTTAGAATTGAAATTTAAGGAAATGCTAAGCTATTAAGCTTGAATACTCTAAACAACTTTCATGTTAAAAAATCCATTTTAAATTGTAGTTTATACTGGATTTTCATTTCGTAGACTTTGCATTTCTTACTGAGAAGTACACACTACTTCAGCAAATTTTCTTTTTCAGATTACAAAATTTTTTAGTTACTTAATTGGACTGCATCTCAGCTTCTTAATAATTAAAGTTTACGGCTAATTAAAGCGCAATATAATCATGTGAACCTTGGAATTAATGATAATTTAATTAAAAGTAAACTAATTACTTCCCATTAGATGTTAAATATTGCTTTATTTTCAGTAATGTGGGTGCCTGGAAATGCTTCTCTTAATAAAACCAATGAGTGTAAATAAAATTCAACGAAATCTGCGATTATTCAATGGAACACCTTTTTTTTAAATTGTAATTATGATTTTTATTGTAATAGGATTCGTTTTGGCGTTTTGCTTATCATTATTTAAATCAATGTGTTATTTTTTCAAAAAACCTGCATTGTTTAGGACATGATTAAGCACTCTTTAAATACTTTTAGTAAACATTCTATTATATATATCATTTATATTAATCATTTACGAAAAAATTTTTTTATGAAGAAGAAATACCAATTACATACAAAAATTATCTAGAATTGAGGTTTCACAACACCGAGTTGTTCTTGTAATCTGAGATTTATATTTAGTCCTTGAGCTTGTTGAAATAGGGAAATGAACATTTTGAGCCTTTTTAAAAAGTTTGACAACAATTAGGTTCTCTCGTCTCCACATATTTTCAATTTCCTCAATCAAAATTTGTGAATAACCATATTATTTTGAAAAATATTAAAACGATTTTTTATTTACAAACCCTTTGATTTAAATTCCCAAGTAAACATTTGTGTATATCGTGGTTAGTTTAAAAGGAAACTGCTATTGTCATTAAAAACAGTTTATTTTTGGCATTTTATAATGAAAATGGTTTTGGTAAATTTTTTGTTATTTAATTAAGAAAATGTTTTTGTTTTTTTTAAATGGTTATTTTATGGTTACTCAATATTTTTTACTTGAGTTATTTAGACAATTATCTCCGTCTTGTAGTTTGCGATATACACTTAGGGGATTTTTTTGCATTGTTTTGGATATTTTAATTTTTCAGTAGTTTGACTAATTCTGTTTTTTCTCTTTAAATAATATAATTAACTACACTTTCTCCTTTATATTATAATTCAAATGCATTTTTTCATGTCATAATGCTATTTCTTTTAATATAGTTAAGTAATTAGTTTTTTAATCTGATTTCAAAGCGAATGAGTAAACAAAAACATAATTAATGACGCAAAAAGATTTTTTTAATAATCTTTGTCGGCATTATTTTCCATCTCAGTGAAAACGTTCTTTTCAATAAATTTATTATAGTGACAATTGTAGATTCAGAATTAAAAAAAAATTGAATTAATTCTAAATAGTTCGCTTATTTCATTGAATACATTTCTAATAAATTATTTTTGTTGTCATGGCAAGCTTGTCAATAATTTAGATTATTTGGCTACTATCGCAATACTAGCTGTTTTCTGTAGGGTTATTTAGCTTATTGAAATTTGAAGATTCTCTACGCAGGTGATACAACGTAATTACATACAACAATGAAATAAGTATTAAAATACTCACGTTGCTGTAACAGTTGATTAGATTGGGTATTGGGGAGGTGCTACTAAACAGCACTAAATGCACCTCGTTGAAAATTCCCTTGAAAAATACGATGAGAAAGTCAACAAAGCATAAATTGCAAATTAAAAAGTAGTTGATATTTCTCAATTTCCGATCACTGACAATGCGTATGAATACATAGAGGTTGCCAATGGCCCCCAATAGCATTGCCAGCCCCAAAATCTTATTAAGAAATTCTTCATAGATTGGCATTTCTGAGTCGGGATTGATGATAGAGTCATTGTACGACATGTCTCCTTTCAAAGTCAGTTTAAAATGTTTTCTAAAATCAAGGCTAACTAATTTCGACGTCAGCCAATCAAAAGCTGTTAATAATTCTTTCGATTATTTAGACGCTCTTTGCAGTTATCTTTACAAGAGTTAATTATTCGACACTTAAGCCGATGTTCATTCAGATTAATGCGTTTCCATAACAAGTCTTTGACTTGACGGATGTTTCTTTTTTTTAAAGAAGAATAGACACGCGGAAGTTAAGCATAGACAGGCGGAAGCTAAGTTTAGACATATTTCTCATTTAAAAAAAGAATGATTCCATGACATTAAATCCTTAGCTAACTTTAATCATTTTATGGAATGTGTTAATTTTTCGTTTTGAATTAAAGAAAGTGTATATATTTAGTCTCAAAGTTTATTGTCGGTTTCACAAGGTTACTATTGTGCAAATGGCAATGCTTAGCAATTTATTAAAATATTTGACATTTTTCAAGAAATAAAATTATTTATGTTTATTCAGAATGAGATTTGTGGGTTTATTTGCACCGGGCAGGTTTTTATTGGTCTTTGGAGTTGCCCTGCACGTAGTAAAGCCTCTAAGGTATTTTCTGCCATTAATTACACAGTAATGTATGTAATAGTCCTTAATTTTATATAATTGATTGGTATACATTGTTTTTAAAATATATAATTCATTACAATTCATATGTACCTAAATTAGACTTAGGGTTTATATGCGACACAGTGAAAAATATTTTTTAATACAAAATTTTAATTTCTTTATGAAAAATCAATTATTTTTCATTCCAAGATTCTCCATTTAATAGTTTCACTTATTAGCAATATCATTGTAATTTGAAGCAGCCCTATGTCACTTAATGCTAATCAGAATAAATTCATTGTTGTAATTCCATAAAAACGCTATCCTAAAATATATTAAATATGATTTAATAAATATTGGCAAAAAAAATCCCATTTCTCTAGATCTCTAAAGTTTAACTGTCAAAAATTTTTTCCCTCTTAGAAATATTGCATTCGTCTGATAGCTGGATTTGTAATAATTCTCCAATGAATACGCTTTCATTACTCTACTACTAACTCAATTGATTGATTGCACGTTATTTCAGCACATTAAATAATTCTCTATAATGCCCACGCCTATGCTCATTCAGTATTAGCTGCAACTGCTCACATTCGGATATCAACGTCTTCTTATACAATCTGCTTTTAACACTCAATTCTATGTACTTCTTCAGTCTTCAGCAGGTTTGTTCCAATTACCAGCATATATGCTACCATAGCACGTCATCCCTTGAAGCCTGACTTCTGTTGTGAAGTTTTGCTTTAGTACTCATTGGTACTTTCGTAAGTACATGCATCAACATTACCATTGGGATAAAAGGTCCTCATTGCGACTCGTAATTATCTGCTTATTCCAGCCAACTTCCTTAATTCATTCTTTTTGACACTCGTTGTTATAATTGAAATTTTATCTATTACTAGTAGGTATATGAGATAAACTAACTCAATGATGTTCTAGTTCAAGCAATAAAATTTCATATACCTTCGAACTAAATTTAGAAATGACGTGTGGGTGAATCAGCTTCAACCAAGCTAATAATTTTTTTTTAAAAATGATATTCAGTGAACGATTATAAAATCTGAGGAATGCGATAAATAAGTGGATGTCTAACAATGGATTTTACTAAACTATCATAATTGACTGGAATATTTCAATACTGCTTTGATCTAGTAATTTTAATAAATTCTTGGTGTCATTTCCCAAATGTTTTGTAATTAACTTTTATTCAAACTTTGCAGATTACCTCGGCTTATTCCCAGAGGTACTTACCAAAATTATTACTTGAATTAAAGTTGCTTAAATATTTTCAACAATTCTAATTCAAAACAATGCTCGATATTTTCATTGTTTATCTAGAAACACTTACATGGCTGCATTTTAAAATTCATCCCACGTTAACATCGCGAGAATGTCATTTGTTAAATTTCGTCGTTTAAACTTAAATTTCCTAATTTTTTTTAAAAATCTTTCAAGATTTCTCAAAAAAGTTCAAACGTGTATATCTCACAAATTCAAAATCTAAGGTCATCACTTGATAGAGGGACGTCTTCTCTTTTATTTACATTCTAAAACGCTACCAAACACATACCTATTGCTACATTCTCAAATGGTCTGTCTACAGTAAAGATTACTTATTTTCCCCATGATATTCCTGAATACCCTTAGAAATAGTTTCACACTTATTATTTTCAAGTGATTTAAGCATAGTAATACATTTTAGTACAGATTTTTAACATTAACTGGCATCACGTTCACCAATAGATGTGTAATTATTAAACCATTTGCAACTTCCTTGAAACCTTAGAGAAAGTCGTTTGAATTGGTGGGAAAAACGAATGTAGGTAATGCAATTTAAGTTTGGTATTTTTAGTATTGCTTTAATTACTAAAGCTTATTGTTCTGTGGAAAGAACAATTGATTTGAAATTTTGAAGAAAAATTTGAGGCTATTTTATTTTGTTTGCTTAAGTTGGCGCGCAAATGATTTCTTGTTTTGGTGAATTTTCTTTCTTTTCGGTTTCTACTGATTTTTGTTGACAAAATGCAACTTCATTTTTTGCAGTATATATTCATCTGAACATCCGATTAACCTTTCCCAATGACTTTGTAAGGTGAAGTATTAAGAAAAGACATTTACTTTAATGAGAAATCCTTTTTATAATGGAAATAAAGTAATTTGCTTATGAGAATGCCAATTTAATTAATATTTGTTGATTCAATAGGGAATTAACCTTAAATAACTCTCATTTCTAAAAACAAATTATTTGTATACTTTTCTAAATAACATGCTGCAATTAACCGTTAAAATGTGTCATTCTATATATATATATATATATAAATATATTAAACAGTCAACAAAATAATTTATGGAATGATGAACTGCAAGATGATTGGCATGAGTTGCATGGGCAAACACAATAATGTGTGCATCTAATATCAATATTAAAAATGCAATTGATATGCAATCTGCAAAAAATTAGCAGATTTTTTTGACAGTGTGATATCATCAAATAAATTAATGTTCATGTTCGTATGAATAAAGTGATGCGGTAGGTAAGAGGCAAGGATTCTAAGAATTTTCCCATCAATACCGAAACTGCGCAACTTATGTATTAGAAGTCCATGTGGAACTGAATCGAACGCTTTACGAAAATCATGGTGAAGCACGTAAGAAAACTGAGAGTCTTCATATAGCTTATATATATCATTTAAAAATAAAAGGGGTTGGGTGACTGTAGAGCGAGTTTTAATGAAACCAAATTGTTAATTATTAAGTTTGTTGGTTATAAAACTGTAAAGTTGATCAAAAACTAACTTTTCAAACAGTAATGATAGTCTTGGAAAGGAAACTATTGGACGATAATTATTAGCTTTTTCCTGATTTAAATAGTGGTCTGAGGAGAGCTTGCTTCCATAAATCAGGGTAATACCCTGAATAAATAATAAATCGAAACAGATTTAGGACATGAACTGATAATTGCGATGAACATTGCTTTATGAATGAGCCAGAGAGATTATCAGATCCACAGTTGAAGTTACAGTTAGTTAATAGAGTGATAACATCACAAATTCAATAGATATATCATTGAAATTAAGAATATCAAATGAACAGTTTATCTCATCTCGTGGAGAATAAATAGAGGCAAAATATTCGTTAAAAAGTGAGCAAATATCAAAGTCTGTTGTAGCAAGTTTGAACTCCCAAGAGATAGGGCGACGAAAAGTTTGAAGATCCGAAGATCGAAGTCATTTATAACAACTGGAATTAACGTCAGAAATGCCTGAAAGCTTTGTAAAAATATTAATCTATCAAGTTCAAATGACTCAAGGAGATCAGAAATATCGTTTCTTCTTTGATATCTGCGATGCTTAGATTCTGCTTTTTTATAGATGTGAAGAGTATGCGAAGATGTATATGATGGTAAAATACGACGCTTAAGTTGCTTCCGAGGAACAAATGTAGCTATAATTTCAAAAAGAGAGTCATACCAATAAGAGGTATAACAAGAATTATTCATATAAAAAGAGAATAATGACAATGAGACAGCTAAGAAGAGTTGAATTGAGTTAGCTTGAGAAAACGACAATTTTTTTAATTGACAGGTCATTTTGCTTAAGAAGTAAAGTATTGAAGAAAATTGGATTTTATAATTCTAATTTCCAACTCAGAGTAATTACAGCATGATCAGAAATGCTTTTGTTTGTAGCTAAGTAATCTTCAACAGAAATATTATTGGAATTTATAAAAGCCAAATCCAAAATGTTGCCACTTTGATGAGTTGGAAAACCAACAATTCGCTTTATATTGTAGTTATTAAAAAAGGAAATTTCTCCAAGCCAGGTTTCGGTTATGCAAAAAACGGATGAATCAAAAACAGTTGCATAGGAGAGCAAATCCATACGTCGTTGAAGGTTTATCAGGCTTTGCATATTTAATCATAGAATCGAAATTTTATGATTACATGTAAAAAAACATTGGGGCTGTAAAAAGTATTTGTTGTTATTTGGTAGATCTAGTCAAAAGGACATCTCAGTATGTCCGTGATAAAGGCGTAGATTTGTAATTCAGACTTTGGAATACCATCAATATTGATCATATCATATCGGGTTTTTCAATAGTTTTTTCTCAATTTCCTGATCAGAAGGGCGGATAATAACGTTGAATTGTGATACTTTTAACTTATAGCATTTAGACAGAATTAGCCTTTTATTCCACTCATTTCCTACATCAATGATAAAACACGCGTAGAATGAGCTTTTTTCGACCAACACGAAAAAGGTTGAATATTTCAACTTCTTTACCATTGAGAAAAGGCGAGACTTCGTTGGTTTTTGTAATGTCATCAGTTAGTCGTGCGTCAGAAAGGCGTTCATTTGATTCCTCAATACATAGTGTCTTCAAATGTCGGGGTAGAGGATGTATTTACAATGGATGAAGAGGAGGAAGCTACGGAATTATATATATATATATATATATATATATATATTTTATATATAATTTTTATGGCATTTTTGCTATAATCTGTTGTCTTATCAGAGCAAATTATTTTTTGTTATTTACTAAGGATAACTATGAATTAGAAATTAAAATTGAATTTACTGAATTGTTGGTCTCCAATTTTAAATATATTTTGACCTGCATACATCTAAAACCAATTGTTAAATGCATTTTTAAGTAAAACTTAACAACAATTAAGTCATTGATTATTATTCTGACGGATTCAGAATCATTATGGATTTTCTCAGATTGTTATAAATTAAGATCTAGTCTACAATTGTTTCAAGGTATAGCGGTAATTTTGTTTAGAACTAATCTATAACAAGCAATGTCTCATATTTAAATATTTACATATTCTGGTAATATCATAATCATTTATTATATATTTACATGGAACTTTGACTTGAAGAGTGTTTGTCAAATGATTCTCAAGAAAAAAACATAATTCAAGTTTCTTAATGTTTATTGGTTTGCGTTTAACAATGTGTCTAAAGCTAGCTTTAGAAAACATGCAAGTTTAATTACCAAAATTGATGAACATTTTGAATGTAAGAGGTAATTATATGTCACTCTGTAGGAGTGATATAGTAATTAAAAGTTTTAGTATTAGCATTTTTAAGTAATATTTCTGTTCATTTTTCTTTGTAGAGTTGCATGGAATACGACTTCAAATGATTTCTTTTGTTAATTCATATTTATCCCGTTCCGACCAAATTCAATAAAGCTTTTATGAAGATATATTTTTATTACTAACTAACTTAACCGATCCTTTTCAAATTGTTTTAAATATTAAACATATATCCTTACACATATCATATTTACTAATTTTTGGGCATATATAGCGAAATTGTAACTTGAAGTTACAGAAAATATTTACATAATGTGAAAAAATGACTTTTGGAGCGAGCTTGTTTTCACAAGAAATAATAATCGGAGTCTTTTATATTTCCTTGAGAGATTGTATAGACTTTTTTCAAAGTGGAATATCACACAAAAGATTAGCATCAATTGATGAGAGTCCCACCTGCACATATTGGGATTTTGGTTTTCATTTCAGTCAACATTTTCCGTTTGCTTTTATTCGTATAAGTGATGTTCTTTTGATGATTTATTAATAGTAAGGGCATATATGTGCAACGAAATGGAGAATATAAGCATATTGTGCTATATTTTTTCAACAAATTCACTAATGCATTATTTATTTTACAATTTTCCAAGTTTAATGTCTTAAAGTGTTATGATATTGAGACTTTTTCAGATATACGAAGTTGTCCAACTTTAAGCATTTAACGCACTAATGTCAAACTTTCAAACAATCATCATCTATTTAAGTTTCAATTCAGTTAAGGTTCCAAACGCAAACTTCCATTTTCAAATTTTTATTAAGTTTTTTAGCAAAAGTGTTAGTAACGAAGTATCTACGTTATAGCATAGAATAACAACAAGTTGTTGTTGGGCCGCTTGGCAATAAAATAATTTATCATTTTTTTGAATTATTGCTTTTCAAAATTGTGAATAATTTTTTTGGATATCTATTTTAAACAAACACCTTAACAGTAACTTGAAGAATTGCATAATGTTGAAAATTTAAAGGGGAAGATTATTGTATGCAATTTTAAATATTTATGTCATGCATGCCATGATTGATTTAAAAAATTAAGGGTGTTGAATACGTTATATATATATATATATATATCGAATTCTGAAGAAAAATAATTGAGAAATATCAAACTTTGACATAGAAGCTCATTAGTTCAAATCAAAGTTTGATTTATATATTTTTCATGTCAAAAAAAATTATAATAGATTCTCAAAGTTAAAACTTAATTTTGGACGAATTTTGTCTACATAAACTAGTGATTTTTAGCAGATGATAAATATTTGTTAGCATAAAAATTTACAATGAATGCCGAAATTGTACAGGATCATTGCAATTAATTTTCTATTCATGAATTTAGTATTAATAGATGCTATATTTAAGAGGTCAACTTAGCAGAAATCATTGAAAGGATTTAAATGAAATAATATTGAGTTATTTGCTTGGAAAATTATCTTTTTTTCTTGGCTAAAGGAAAAGTCTAGCTAACAACGTGAATTAACTCATTTAGGTTTATCCAATACAAAGCTTTAGAAAATCACTTTATTAAAGTTAGAGCAAAATATTTTTAACAGTAGATGGCGCAAAAAATCAATGTAATATATTTTTGTATTTTCATACAATGAATATTTACAATATATATATTGCATAAATAAACTGAGATACATTGATATGATCACAAAACAGAAAAATCAACATCAGAACAAAATTGCGCACTATAAATTTACCATAAACTTCATGGGCTTCTAGTGCATAGTAAAACTATAAATATGCATGCATTTAAAATACTTTTAGGATGTTGGTACTTAGTTGATTATTCATTAATTGCTCTTTATTTTTGTTTTTAATTTAAAGAGCCTCAATTATTTTTATTTCCTTGGTTCTTTTTAAAATTTTAAAATTTGTCAAACTTGGTTGATGTTTGTGGAGAAATCTTAAATAATTGATGTAGAATTTTTAGCATGGTTTCTTATTCATCAAAAGATGGCGCAAAGTTATCTTTGATTTCTCTCAATATGCTATGTCTATGGCGAGTTTTTTTACCTAAACAATTTGAAATGTTGACCCAAAAATGTTTACTTTTTTGAGTCAAAAACGTAATTTTTTTACCTAAAAAATTGGCTTAAGGATATTTAGCTTTTGTAAAATTCGTGTATTCTATGCTAAACATAATCAACTAGGTAGTAAGAAGCACCAATATAAAACTGCACGTTATCCTTTGAATTTTTTTGTCTTAAGCATGCTTTTTAACATTGAAAAGAACCCTTCCATAAAAGCAGGAGAGCTCTTGTTATTTTCAGCAATCCATATTCTGTAAGATTTAATGAACCACCGATTATTCATTATGTTTTCAATTTTCGGCGAAGCATCCAGAATTGAGGTTGATTCAGACTCAAAGTATTTTTCAAGTCCAATTCATTTCATAGTAATTTATGGCCTTCACTAACATTATTGCCTCAACGATAGGATAGCAATTTTTGTTCTCTCAACAATGACATCCTTAGTAATGTCATTTTTATAAACATTGGCAAAATAGTAAAATATAGTAATTAAATGCTTGCTCCATTATTTCTATTTTGATAATTTAAAATTGTGCAGTGATATTTACTCATATTTTTTTAACCAAGAAATTTATATTTTTGAAAGCTATACACGAATTTGAAATGAGGGTCAAGACTTAGAGGTACTTAAAATTTTAGTTACAATTTAATGCAAAACTCATGTTTCCTCAAATTCTTTGCGTTTGAAAAATGTTATTAATTTTTTGAATTATATGGTTATGAAAAGCTTTTTATGAAAATAATTCATAAATTGTTTCTCTTCTAAAAAATTTGACCCTAAAAAGTTGTCCACAAAGAAAATTTCAAAAAAATTTTACCTAGTTCCAATTGTTTTAAAACTTTGACTTTAAAAATTTTTAAAATATATAAATATTTAAACAAAATTTACCTTTATTTTAATGAAGAATTTAGAAATTTCTCTTTTATTATCTATGCTAAAAATAGCTCAATTTCTACTTTCGACAACAATTTCATGCAAAAACCTTTAAGCATTCCAGAAAATTGTATTAAATATTCACAATATTAAGTTATTAGTCTCACTCATTACCAAGATAGAAATTCAAGTTCAGTTATTGGCATTTGCAGCCATTAAAAACATTATTTTTTTAACAGGTAAACTAAGGAAATGAACACTTTTTTAAGAAAATTCAGTATTTTAGTATCAAATAAAATTGTATTATATGACATTCGTTTATTTTTCGTGGTTAATAGAAATAATTATTTTCTCAAGCTATGAACACTTGACACCTATTTTTTTGAAACTACATTTCCGGCTAAATTATAATTTGTTTTGCAAATATTTATTCGTTATGAGACATCTATTAAAATTTTCGAAAAAACAATAAGAAGATACTTGCTTCGTTGAAATGGATGAAATGCTTCTAATCTAATAACTCCGAAAAAGAAGTTCTATTGTATAGTTAACAATTGAAATTGATATAAAATTGTATTGTTGTAATGAAATAAGCGGGACAAGCACATGAACAAACAAGTCTATGTGTTGTTCGTGGAGGAACATCTTTAGCATGATATTGAATTTTTGGGGCTTTGTGAATTCCGCTTCAATATTTTCAGAGCCTTAGAACGATTCATTTGAATACATCCAGCTGCAAGCTACATGAGAATCTTTTCTTTTATAAATGCTATAAAGAAGATCTATAATGTAGGAAAATACAGCTACGACTAATTGATGCGAATCACGTTACTTGTAGGCTATCTGCGTCTCATGTGAATACTGTTCTTCAGGGAAGAATTTCCTTTATAAAATCATGTTAGATTAGTAAATAGACGCAATTATGTTCTGGATACCTAACACTACGCCTAAGGCAAACATAGAAATTCTGTTATCTGTTACACTATTGAACAATTGATATCTGAGCGTAGATCACGATAGAAAAACAAATATATTATCAAATATTTGGAATTCCTTCGATGACGCTACAATTTACACCGGAGAGTGGTCCTTTTTTGCCTCATGTCATGTTAAAGTGCTTGTGGACGGCATTGGTACCTGATGTAATCACATCGTTTAGCGATTCCGTATTATGAATGATACACAACATTTTCAAAAAGCTCTACTATCAACGCAATCAACTAGCGCCAAGATGAAGTGTCTTGTAAAAAAAATAACGTAAAAGAATCCTCTACAAGATATTCCAACAATTGTCCTCGAAATATTTTATTCATGTTTATGTATATATATATATATATATATATATATATATATATATATATATATATATTTGCAAGCAAATATAATTGCAATATGTAGCGAAATTTCCTTTGTAGTCAATCTACGTAACATCCAATTTTTCTTCTCACCGATTTTGGGAAATTTGTGTAATAAACGTAGAGACATTCAAACCGAGCAGTTTGCTACACCGTTAAGCAATGAGACAATCGGCTTGCTTCGCTTCTTCTATAAAGAAATTGAATCAAAAGTTGTCTGCCTCTAATATAAATAATTAACATTTTTGCTAAACTTGTGAAAAGTAGCCAATTTAACATGATCAAAATCAAGGTGTGTTCTTATTGCTGTATTGAAAAAGTTCGTGGTGAATTACAAAATCTGAGGTAATGAGAAATTTATGTAACTTTATATTATCTATTTGAGTAATTTATAAATTTATCTTCTAATGATTATACTGCTCTAACTTTTTGATGTTCTCTATTTTCACAAATTAACCTATTATAAAATAAACTCGAAATACTCTATGCGGCTAAAGCCAGCTGTCTCGTAGAAAGCATTTATTTCCATTTCCGTAATGAATAATGTCCTTACAGATCTCCCACTAAGTGTCAGTATGGTTAATGATTTTGATGTTTCAACACCATGTGCAGTTTTTGTCTCTTAGGTGTTACACTGGTAAAATTGTTTAGCAAAATATCTGCTTGTTTTTGCTACCTATTTGTAGCATAAATCGTGCGGTGATCTTTTTGGATAAAACATAACTGATATTTTATATAAACAATAATATAACGGGTTGATTAACTAAATTTAGCTACATAAACTTTTGAAAGGCGTTAGATTGTTATAATAAAATGCAACGGTCACAATGTAATGCCTGTAAGCCTACCAGGAATTTTTCTTGAAATTTGGATTACCCCCGAACAGGGATCTCAACTCTACCTTATCCATAAATGCAGATATTTTTTTGTAATTTTTTTATTTTTCATGAATGAAAATGCCCCAAATGATTTAATAGTATGTGTTTCAAGTTGCTCTTTTTACTCAATCCCTTCATTACCAGCGTGTACCAGTCGCTATCCAGAGTCAGTTGACAGCAATATTGAGTGGATCGTGACTAAAATAGACAAAATTAATATGTATAAGGCTTATGACATCTAAATATTTTGAAATTATTTAAGTGCACTGTTCTCTATTGAGTTTTAAATTGAAAATTTGTTCCCTCTCGTTGTTGCACTATTATCTGACATTGAGATTCGATAATACTCTCTTTCAATCAATTTGTTAGTTAAAATTTATCGATATACAACGATCTCCTGCAGATATTTCACTCAAATTCTTTTTCAAACTTATTCAAATTTTCATTCATGCAAAGCTCTTTTTAGCTTCTCAAATTTGTTCAAATTCTACTACCTCAATAAAATAACCGTATGACACTTTTCGTGTTTTATTATTGCAAAGACTCATTTGAGAGGGTCATTGTTGTAATAGTGATATATCTTTTCGCCATTACCACAATCTTAGTTTAAGACGAGTGCATGTTGAGGTATCACTCTTAAAACTCTTCTCATTAACCGAGCCTATAGATTATTTGCAAAGCTGTCAAATAATGTGCATTATAAATATAATTCGGCTTTCAAAAAAGATAATTTAATACGTGTGAGTGGGAATGTTTCGCAGCATTGCAATGCAGGGCTTGTTTAAGCTTTGAAACTTGAAAAGCTAACACCTATTTTACAGAAAACATTTCTCAAAATTTTTGTTTGCAAACTATTTTCAGTTTTGAGAAACATTTTAAATTGAGTTTTCTAACTGGTGGCTCCCACCCCCTGCCACTCCTCCCTATATGCACCTTTGATATGAATCATAATGTACAATATAGCCTCACTATAATTTTCTAGCATATCATTATTCCCACCATTGTATTGTATTGTACCATATCCCCGGTATGTTAGCCAAATATCGCATTAATGAAGATGAGCAGTGATGAAACTATCAAGATTATTTTCTCATTGATACTCTTGTAATGATGGCAACTATTGCTATGAAATTTTATTTTCGATTACGTATCAGCTACTATGTTTATAGGAGCAAATCTCAATGATAAAATCATTTTTGAATAAAATTTGGGAAGATTTCCTCCATTTTTACAGTAACTGTAATCGGTTTTTGTAAAAATTCCTTTCTTTTCAAACGTGTAATTTATTATTTTGCATGTTAATGACGTGGATTTATTGTTAGAGAGTTACTGTTATTTAATCAATATTTAATTTCCGAAATCTCATCATATTTGCCTTCAAAAATGACGTTACTCTAATGGGATATTCTTAGATACTTCAATCAAATGCCAATCTTCTTTTAGCACACATTTTGATATATTGACGTTTTGTTTTGTTACTATTTTTAGAAGAATTTGATTTAAACGCGGTTGGAAATATTTAAATTTTATTGTTATTAACTAACAATAGTGGCTTACTAGAGATTGTAAAGTTTAGTTATTTCAGCGTTTTGACATTTATTTCAAATCATTTTTGCAGTTTGTAACTGGTGCTCTTGTTATACTGAGCAGCCTCTTGAAGTTGGTCCAAAGCTCTTCTAAACTAAATCATTGTTTCTCGTTAAATTATTTTTTTAAAAAACAATAAATGATGTTGATTGACAAGATTTTGCTAAAACTGAACTATTATATTTGTAAGTAGTAATTTTAGGGTTAATAATTTTTTAGTAAATCTTTGGATGTAAGAGTTATCCCCACATTATAACCCAAGTGGCATCACATTTTACCTTGTTCGTCCGTATCTTTGTTTGTTTTAATATTTTATCGAAAAAACTTATTTTATTAAAAAAAATTAAAATAGATGTCAACCTAATAGGAAGACGCCATTAATTTGCCAAACAGATGTAAATCATTCTTTGAAATATTATGTACATGGCATTAATCGATTTACCTCGAAAATGAATTTTGAATACTTTATTTAGAATTTAAAATTTTATAACGATAAATTCACTTAATGAAGCGACATCCCTTTGAATGTGTGAATACTAGTTGATTGATTTGTGCTAATGAATAAAATATGAATTTCTAATTTGAATGCAGTTAATAACGGAATAATAACGTAACTAGCTATAGGAATTTTATGCACAGCGATTTAGATCATTATCTTATGGTTTCTGAATAGCGGTCGTATTTTTAAAGAAACACATGCACACTTGTTTGTGTATATACCAGTGGGAGAAAGTTAACTACATGTACTTGGGTGGTCTGATATTTTGCTATGGTCAGATTAAATAAAGTCATAACTAGCTAATTTTCATAGGTTTTTACCTATTTATATATATGTACATAAAGAAACAGCTAAATCTTTGAATTCAGAAACGGTAGCAACCAAGTCAACCGAATAACAAAGAAAATGACTAGAAATTATATGACAACCAAGTGAATGATTTGAAAGAACATTAACGGCTGCTTTGATAAAAGTTAAAACATATTTGTGGCTTCTTTGTGTAAATCGCAAGAGACTTCCTCTTGTTTCCTGTTGAATTGTGCAACAATAATTTAATGCGTTTGGGATATTATTTTTGCCGTGAATCTCATATTTATCTCGCAATTTTCGTATACAATTATCGTACTTGTCAACGGAACGCTTATAACCAATCTTCTTCTACCTTTATGAAGTTTTTATTTACATTCTGGATAAGTATTCTGTTAAACTTATTAACACAAAATTTTTCTTTTTAGAACTTATTCGAATACCTCTAATTGCGAATTATTTAATTTTTTGCAAATTTTTGCTATTTTGTTACTGTTGCAGAAATATATTTTTAAGCGAAGGATTATAGAGAAATTAAATTAAGTTCTCCAAATTTATCCTTTTTCATGTGAAAAAAGGCAAATGTTTGCTTGCCTTTTGTAGGCTAAGAATTTCGTTGTTAAAATAAAGACGGCTTTTATAATTTCTTTTCCAATTAGGGTAAGTTATGCAAATTTATTGTTAAAACGAGTTTTTACAAAAGTTAACTAAACCAATTTACACAAATTCATTTACTGACTCATTGCGTTTATTATATCTATGCTATTGAGTTGTTAATTACAGTTAGTTAGATCTGAACATTGGCGCGGCACGCCGTCACCAATGCGGTAGTTACACCGGCACCGCAACCGCCAAAATATCACAATAGCCTACAACAGTAGAAAAATTACTCTTATTCCATTATTGTTTATTTTTTATTGATGCAACTTACGCTATCAACTACTGATTAGATGCAATAGTTAGAATATATATACATGTTTTTGTTGTTTGTGTTGTTGCTGCATTCTATGTCCCTATTTATAAAGAATATCGTATTTGGAAATGGCATTAATTCCATAATAATTACGAAAACTTTCTGAAGGTATTTCTAAAATGTTTTGTGCTTTGCTCTCGACTAAATTTATTATCCCTTATTATTTTGGAAATCACATGTCACTTTAGGAAATGAAACTGGCCAATTTTATACAGTATTATCCTTTTATAAAGTGTCAATTAAACCTCCCGCGTGCTTTTTGGAGTTTTAGACATTTCCACCTCTACTCTCTTATTCTATTTGCTTATCATTACATGCTTTTATCACGAATTCGTGCTAATAACCAAAGAGTATTTATGCCAAGGCTGTCACCAAATATTAATTATGAAAATTGTCTAGTTTCGTTAAGCACAATATTTAAAAAAATGTTGGAACATCCCTAATTACAAAGGAATTTCATAGTTTTAGCCAATAAAATCAAAAGGATCGTTTGAAGGATCTTTTTCATCTGACCATGTCAATGTTTATCATGAATGAACGAAAACACTTTCGAAATGTAGGAATATATTATTAGTAATTATAACTTTTTTTAGCGTATATTTTCATATTTATTTTAAATTATTGAACTCATATGTAAACCATTTTTTACAGATCATTCCAAATAGCCATCACGATCTTAGCCTTAAACTATTTAGGAATTTCTTAGATTTTTTAAATGATTACAACTCCAAAACTAATAAAGATATGAAAATCCTGAAAGCAGAAATCTTTCCTCTTTCATGACATTTATAAACCGAGGCACGCGAATTTCGTGGTTTTTGAATTTGTGCAAAGCACCGCAAATTGGTTTTGACAGATTTCTCCACAGATGAAGAAATATTTAGAGTTCGTTTGTTGTCCCATGGATTCTAAGACTTCTAATTTCTGGAATGTTAGGTATAAGTGGAATTTAAATATTTTTTAAAAATTGGAATATTTAAGGAAAAATATGTTATTGCTTCAAGTACAGCAATACAGTATTATGTTCAAGAACACTTAGTATAAATTTTCATCTCAACAATAGGTATCTCCATTATCTTACGACTTCCAAATTTTGCAATAGGTATGGATAAAATCTTTGGAAATATTTAAAACGATTTGTCCTTTTAAAAGGACGCCTAGTAATTTAAGGTTAAGTTGTTAAAAATTTTTCTGTTAAAACTAGCATGAAGAGTTTATCCTTTTTAAGTTGAGCTTCTTATCTCGAAGAGGTTTTGTGTTCTTTATGCACATGATAATGTCCTCGTGACAATTGATAAAATCAGTGATAATTCGCTTTACAAATCATAGGCTCACCCACGTTTTGTTTGTGTAGGACAGCTGAAATACTCTATGAAGTTAATAAAAAGTACTACAACTTAGCGAGTTTTTACTGATACGTTCGTTAAATATCTGTTTGCCATTTTTATTTTTCTGCTTTGTCTCTTATTGTTTTATAATTTGTGTTTAAATGCTATTAAGCCTTTCGAAAAATCTGCTATTTTTCTGACATGTTTTTGTGGAATAGTAATGATAGATTTTTTTGTATACAGACTAGGAGCGTATAGAGAAATACTTCTTAGACATGGCCCAAGGTGGAATAATGCATAATAAGTGCATAATTGGGTACTGAAATATCATGCATTTTTCTCAATCAGCTACAACTGATTTGTTCTTGCTTCACCTCATATATTTTTAAAAAATGCTTATTTTAGTATGAATTTTCGTACACGATTGAGTTATTGGGGTGAAACAGTTTTGGCGCAGCTGTATCTCCCGGCGAAAACGCTGAGCGCATTAACTTATCAAGGCGTTTTATTTGAATATAACCTTTAGTAGGAAATATAATTTTATTAAAAGCATTTCAATTAAAATAATAATTTCAAAACATGTACATTCAGGGAATTACAGTAGGTGCTTATTTACTCTAATCAATTATCCTTCAATAGTCATCGACTCCAGTTGGCGCGACGTTCATTAAAATATTTACCATTTTATTGATTTCATGTTAAATATTTTTTTGTCAAGCAGGTGTTTATATATTTCTGGACTTTTTTACATCTAGTGATGCTATGTGATTGTTAAATATTTTAAATAATGTGTGGGTGTTTAGCCTAAGGGTATTTCATCGGACCAGATTTAGATCTGCATATTTATAATCTAAATTTTTCAGATAGTAAAAATTCTCAAGACATGCGTGTATATATATATATATATATATATATATATAT
>CABFPE010000226.1:533437-549391 GCA_900660155.1 Hofstenia miamia | reverse complement strand
ATATATATATATATATATATATATATATCTTTGAAGTTTTCAGTAGAACACACATATCCAGTGAGCAATTATTGATTTTACGAGAGTAGAAAAATATTTTTAAATTATTCATTATTGTTTTTGTTTGTTATTTTTGCTTTGGTTTAGATTTGAATTAATAAGCTAGCCTTAAATATTTTCTAGATCTCGTTTCAATTCTAATTAGCAATCCATCAATGTTGTCACGTAAATGTTAAATTTAAAAAGTTCATTTGATTGTCAAGATTTATGTCAAAGATATGAGAGAAACTGGAAATTGGCAGCATTTCCGAACGCGTCAACTTATTCTCTTTACTGACATTTTCGATATGTACAACGATTATTCTGCACTTTTTTCCTGTTTAAAAGCAATCAAATGTAAAAACTTTGGGGGGATCTAAGGAGTAAGGCTCGGGCACAGGATGCTTTGCGAATATTGGCGATGAAATTTTTCTTTGTTAATTGAGTTTCTTCATTCAAAATAACCAACTATTTTAAACTCATCAAGCCATGCCGAGCATAAATCTATTACTAGGGTTAATGCCACTGTAATCGTTGCTATGCATTTTCATTTGTGTATGATGTTGTTAACATATACGCTAAGCTTATAATCTCCAAGAACTGATTTTAAGCTACACATGTTGGATTGAGTTAGCCTGCATAAATATTTTCTGCTTCAACAGCATAGCAATTTAATTATAAATATAAAATTATGAAAATATTAATGCAGTAGTTAACTACATAGAATTTGTTCAACATGCGTCTGCAAGTTTATCTAAAGTTTACATTTCTATTAAGTGGCTTTTTTGATTGTTTGCATTCCTCATAGTATGTAGCACCGCGCTATAACGAAGTACGGATATGTTGGCCTAACCTAGCCCATTCCAAGTTCTATTGAGTTTTTAGTGTAATTGATTCAATGTAAGGTTTTGTCAAAACTTGTCCCAAATATCATCCAACTTTTCAATTTCACGAGTTCTACAGATTATATATAAACATTTGAAAACGGAGCGCATATAAAAGTAAATATTTTTATAGTGAAAAGTTAAATTTTAACACTGACAGTATATAGCTCTCATGCAAGTGTAAATGCATAATTTTTACTAACTCAATCATCACCCAAATTACTTTAAAACATTTAGCTAAGGCATTTATAAATATTTTATATATTTTCATTTTTGACTCCACCTAACCCAACGCAAAAATTTAACAAGAGATATGACCTATTCCATTTACATCCGTGTGCAGCAGATGTAGCTAGCACACCTGTGCATTGGTATTGTTGGAATTTCTGGCCTAAACCATATTAAGTAATAGGTATCGTCTGCTAAAGATGATTTTGCATGTCTGTTCCGATTGCTTTTGGTACTGCTATTCCAAATTTTATTGACATGTTTCAAATAGTTATCGATAACACACATTTACATAGAATAGCTGTGACTCTTTAGCAGTCGTCGATAAAAACTGATATAATAAAAATATATTTAACACTAAGTGATTTTAATAAATTCATTAGGTAAAACCTCATTTAGTTATTTTAAATTTAATTTTTGTCTGCAATCAACCTTTGATAACACACACAGTTTTGTTTATTGGTTGATTATACCGAATTCCAATCGAAGTCCACGTAGTAGATCTCGAGATTTAAGATGACATAAAAACTCACTCAAATAACCTTGCTTTATTATATTTATACATAGATGGGACAACACATGGCGTGAACTTTGCGATAATCTTTGTATACAATATAACAATCCCACCTATTGAATTTTTCTTCAGTTAATTGAATTTCATCACTTTGAGCATCGCCGTTTCTTAATGAATGTGAAACTCTTTCGTGCTCGTCTTCCATAAAATGTCGAGACAACTAAGTTTTTTCACTTATTCAACGACATGGTTTATTATTTGGCAACTTAATTATTTTTGCAATTACTGACATTTCTTATTGTCATCATGTTAATTCGCTCCCATTGAAGTTTTTGTTTCTTTAGTCGAAGGTTGGCTTAATATTTGTGTTTTTACTTTAAATAGATTGTACCGCTCTCCGAATATAATATATTTAATTCCATGTGCTGGCGAATTGCACTCTCTATTTACTAGTGTCATAGCTTTCAACTTAATGAATTTTTTTTTGGAAATTGCACGCATATTTCTCATGGTCACATGACGCCTTTTTACACCCTTAAATCGGTGGAAGTCTATAACCTTTTTATAGTCTAAATTTAGAAATGGCCATGACTTGCTTATGGCATAAACTTAATGTAATTTGCATGTACAATAATAATAATTGAAAATTGCATTAATCGTTATTAAAACCATATTACAATACATGATATAGATAATTAGAAACATTTTCCGTCACATTTATGGGAGGGACTCCCATTAAGGTTGCATTGTTTCAGTAGAGCATGTCATTATTATAAATCATTTATTACAAGTTTATGGACACAAATATTTACTTTCGGGCAAAATTTCGTTTATAAATATTTTATATATTATCTTTCCTATTTCGAATTTATAAATGAGATATTCATTAATAGTTAACTAACCATATACCCATATTGATATTACTAAGATTGTTTTTTCTCTTTAGAAATACATACATAAAAAGAACAACATGATGTCCTTCAAGCTTCTTCAACAATTACTATTTCTGTATATAATTATTCAGATAAAACAATTTACTGTGACAGAAAAATGAATATTTTTACTTTTGAATATAATGAGTTTAATGCGACTATATCATTCATAGTTACCTTTCTAAAAGATATAAAGTTGTAGATATTAATGGGCTTCGCTCACTTCGTATTTCATTATATATATATATATATATATATATATATATGTATATATATATATTCATGTATAAATATATAAACTATATATGCATACATTTAATTTGTAGTACAGGTTCAATAATATTGTCTGCAAATTGAAATTTCTATTATCTTCCACTCTTAGAACATTAAGCAGACCTACTAAAGATACATATATCATTAGAATACAAAAAAGATTCTTATGCTTCAAAATTGAAGTAATGTTTTAGTATATACAGCCTATATATATATATATATATATATATATATATATATGAGGCTGTTTAATATTTTT
This sequence comes from Hofstenia miamia, assembly GCA_900660155.1. NCBI lineage: Eukaryota > Metazoa > Xenacoelomorpha > Acoela > Hofsteniidae > Hofstenia > Hofstenia miamia. The sequence goes on along the minus strand of CABFPE010000226.1, from coordinate 546,262 downwards.
ATAATGCTGTAAAATATTAATATATTATTAGACTATATTTTCCATTTTTATTTTCAAAATTTTTGGTAAGCTGTATGTCCTAAGTCTATGCACATCAATTTGCCAAGGGGTATATACATGTATTTCCTAAAATTCAAATATATTCTCATTCGCAAAATATCCTCCGACTTTAGAAAATTATATATTAAAATTATCCAAGTGTAACACAATCAGATGAGTTCATGTGTGGGTGGAATTTTCTAAATGGAATTGCAAATTAACACCCAGCAATGTTAACTAACAAACGATTTGTGTTGATTTGATATTATAAATTATATTCTTTCCTAAGGTTTACTATTTCGAAATAGCAATAATGTGAAATCTATACAAATTAAGGAATTTAAACATTCACTTCGAATAATCTCTTGTTGACATCCTCTCACTTCTGATTATATTGATACGAATCAGTTTTGGAACAGATTGTTCAATTAACCGCTGCTTGGTTCGGCCCGATTCGGTTTCGTTTGCAAAGTGTTTAATAATTTATGGGGACTAATTCCAAATTTGGAGATTTTGCGTTTATATCAAACATTTAGGACAAGCTTGTAGGCTAAGGCTCTTTTTCGGGGGGATAAAGTTTTGCGGCACCAAAATTTAATTGATCAAATTTGGTCAGTTTAAAGAACTGTTTACTTCGGTTTTCAGAACTTTAAGGTATTTTTTAACACGAATAGAAAATATGTGTATAGAAAATCTACAGACCATATATTTAGACCACAACATATACACACAAATATTTTTACGCTACACTTCAGTCACATGGGTTTCAGTTCTACAAGGTCGTGAGGGTTTCATATTTCCTCTTTTCTGCATGAAGAAATGCAGTATTTCGCTAGGGAATGAGCGCATGGGTGGAGATAGGAAAATGTAAACGAACGGATTGATCACGCTGGCAAGTTTGATGAAATGGGGGTTGAAGTTCATGATGAAAATTTTAAACAATCCTTCATCCAACAGTAGGCTGTTTAAATTGAAAAGAATGCCAAGTGATTGTGATAATTGGGTTATCTAAATAGGAACATATAGCACTTAAGATGCATGGGTTAGCAAAACTCTTTCATAAAATAAAATTTATAGCGATAAAATCCTAGTATCGAATTAGATGGAATATATATTTAAAAAAAAAGTTCTAAAATCGTATTTCGTTTGCCTATGCTTTATGAACAGATTTTTTATGTATTATTGCATTAATTCAAATGATCTTATGTAGTCCCAAATGAATATGCTAAATTTAATTTCTTAATTTATACATTCGCCTTTCATTCATTTCCTTGATGCTTTGATTTTTTAAATGAGATTTGCTATTTAAGCTTTCATTTAAGGTTGTCTCAAAACATTTGTAAATGCTATATCCAAGTCTAGCCTAAATCTAAGGTTAAAAATATGAAGTGCAGCCCATCGCCCACTCAAGTTTTTCTAAGGACCAGGCCCAAATGATCTAAAATGCAACAAAAAAGCTGATTATAGGTATATTGATCTAATGCTAGCTCAAAATCCAAGTGAAATATAAACTGTTTATTCGGCTATGTCTTTCCTCAAAATTCAAGAACAGCCTAATTCAACATAAACTTTCAAATCTTCCTCAACAATATCAAAATTATCGTTTAAAAATGTTAATTAATCCTGAGAATCCAGGTCATGACCATTTTGAATATATTCTGTATCACTCATGCCTGTTTACTTTGATTGCTATAAACACTTCAAGTATTGTTTGCGCCTCTCGAAGTGATACAATTATATATATATTTAGCTTCGGTAAATCTACGTATTTGTCAAGCTTTTTAATTTTCGTGATTTTGGCTTTTTAGTTTATGAACTTTGATTATTGTTTATATATATTTCAGATTATCTTAACATTTTCACTCATATCTATTTCTTTTCTTATGGGCTTCGACTTTTCTTAGCTGTCCAGCCTTTGCTGGATTACAATACACCATACTTTGTCTTGTCCACAGCCTGTGCTACTTCTTTTTAGTGACACAGTTTGAACATTTTTAATTAAGCGTAAAAATAATAATTTACTAACAATATGTTTAGTAGCTGTTTGTGCTACACTTGTATTTTTTAAATTCAACATGAATTCTTGTTTTATACAAATAAAATCTAACGTACTTATGCTTAACTTGATTTTCCTGACCTGTCTCATAAACATGAACTCTATACTAGCATTTTTCAATTTTTCAGTTTAAAATGTACTTTATTAGTATGTCATCAACCACCTATTCCAAATATTACGGCATAAATCCGAGTTAAGGGTAACCATTCGTGGGCTGGGCTTCTTAGATAATGTAAGCTCTTAATAATTGAGTTCAATCATCTATAATAAATAGGAAAATGACAAAAATTGACAATTAGCAATCCTGTCATCATATGAAGACGTCATTATTGATAAACATGTTGCTGGAAAAAATTTTAAACTTGTGATTCTGCCTACAAACCTTACTAATTTAGTCAAATTGGTAAATTTGAATGATTTTCAAAGACCAAATTCTAAATTTCTTTGTGGTTTTTGAGGTGTTTCATCCATTCCAGCTATAAATTCAAGTCTAAACTTTCCATTTTTCGAAAAATCTTAAAAGTCAATTTTACAGACCAACTAGAAATATTTATAGGAACTCAGAACAATCAATATCGATCAGATTACTAGAGATAATCTAGCCAAAAATGTGAAAATTCGCAAATAGGACAAGAAAAAATAGACTGGTCTACAAATACACGCTTTCCAAGTCGTCGAATTTTTAGAATTAATTTTTCGTAAGTCTCCTTTCAATTACTGGGAACTTGATTGATTACTATTGAAGATACATGAGTTTAGAAATGTCCAAACTTGCATGATTTGAAATTTTTGTTTTGACACCCTGTCAAAATGATGACGTCATCAGTATTTTGAACAATAATTTTGAAAAAATGTTTTTAGCAAAATATTCCCAGATAAATTCTAACAAAAGTCTCGAAATTTCTTTAAAATTTGTTAATTATTTCAGGAGTGGTAGTAAGATGTTAGGCTAGTATCCCAACCGCCAGTCCCGTAGGATTAAAGATTTTAATTGTTGCTATTTAAACTTAGTGTTCTATGCCAGACAATTCGAACCCTATTGGTGTTTTATACTGCTTAAGTTTGATTTTCAAACTTTTTGATTGCTTATGATCATTATATTCTATATGATGGCCATATACCAGAAAATCCACTCTCGTAGTGTTCTATCCAAAATAATCATTTCAATAATATTGTATTTGTTTGTTTTGGACACAGTTAGAGTGCTAATAGCAACACGAAATACAATTGATTTGATTGGTCTTATTTGTTCTACTTGATTTTAATGTCAGAAAGCTTCTTTGAATTTAATTATGTCTGATGATCTTTCTGAAACAAAATTGTGACTAATCTAGAAGTGAATTCTACTAAAAGATTTAATATGTTACTAGAAATTGTAAAGTTTCAGATGGCAGCATTAGAAATCTTATCAATGTACTGTAAATTTCAAATTTTATTACTGTTATAAATCAGTTAAATTTATTGGTTACTTCGCAATATAAAAGTGTACTAAATACCTCGTAAGGAAGCCAGAGAATTATTTTGACAAGACTACTCGCAAAGAACATTTTAGCCAGTTTGAGCTGAATGGGTGCGGAACTAGCTTGGCGGCTGTTTCGGATGTGTAATCCCATTCTCGCGTACAAGTATAGTTGAATCGCATTGGGTAGTGAGAAAAACAGCAAACAATCTACGATATCACTCGCATATCCCAATTTGGGGTAGTGTACCAGACAAAAACCTAAAAATGCAATTAATATTGTGTGAAGTTTCTAGATTCAAGTATATGCATTATTTCATTATCTTAAGTAGAGAATCTTTTTTTAACCTAAGGTTCTACAAGACAAGTATTTTTTGGTTACTGGGCTTAAGCATGACAAATTCCATTAATTATTAAATTCCGATGGACCTACGTGATTCCACACATATCATAAATATAATTTTGGAAATGGTTACTATTAAGAATTCAAGTCCCATTTTGGCTTCATCTCATTGAAATAGCTAGTCCTAATGAGGCTAGAGCATTCCGAAGAACCTTATTTCCTTTTATTACACAATCTCATAAAAATCAAATTAAGCAAGGGGATTTAGCTTAATAATTAATTCAAATATTTCAATAAACCAAAATTTTGCATTCATTTTGCTTTTAAGACTAATGTTTAACTACACACAGAAAATTTCCTAAAAGTTGATGAAAATGTTTTCTTATATGTTTGTCCACCTGGATTGGATCTACAACTCATCAACCCCAGTAGAATTTAGTTGAACTTAGGTAATATTTAGGGATGATTTGAATGCTAATTACATAGAAGAAGAAATCTTTGCATTTTTCGCTAGTGTCTTGCTAATTCGCTCCTAGGAAATTAAGACACTATAATATTTCCGAAATTCATGTGAATATCACCAATTTAAGAGCATAAACTCACTATTTTTGATAGATCTCAATCGTGTCAAAAACATTTAGTATCGATTTCTACTGCACAGTATATTATTCGACTCCCTCTCATTGTTGCTCAAACTCAGACGATGGAAACAACTTCCATATGCATTACAATAGTACCAAAAATATTATTAAATCTGTATTATATTGTGTTATACGTACAATGTTCATATAGTATAATATATCTACTCTCACTAATGTTTCAGCTAGTTCTCTTTTTAGACATTTTCTATTTCTTGTCTCTTTAGGCCATTAACAACATGTTATAATTTTTCGCAGATGATTAATAAATGCAGATATATTAGGTATGAGCTCTATACATTATGTAGTTTGTATTGAATGCTCTTTTTCCTCCGCCGCTAAGGGAATGCCATTTTTCTAAAACTATTCATCTTGCTCAATACCAATGGGGTTCTAATGAACTATGTACGAGGTTAAAGCTTATGGCCAATTTTTTAACGATTCGTACTATGACGAAGCGTACTTAGTGTTAATTGGAATTTTTCCATAGTACATACCGTAAATATTGGCATTTTTTAAAGATAGAGGGGATAATTCTATATGAAATAATATCATGATTGAATCCATATTACGGCCCCTCCCTCTTTAGCTAGCTTTGGGACCGGGGCCAAAATAGGCTAACTTAGTATATTAACAGTATATTTTTAATTATGTCCATGCATATTATAAGTTTGTTTTGCAGCGAGTATTCAACAAACTATTCCAAACTCTAAATTTTCTAGTTTTGTTCACGTTTTGGTAACACTGATTTATTAGACTAAAAGTTAGGGGTTGATTTCTAATCAAGTTAAAGCAAATTTGGGCTGAGGGCCGGCCCAGTGCAAAAAGCAACGGCTAACATCTTGATACTTCAAAAATGTAAGATACTCAGAGGCTAGTGTCACCTGAACTGATATACTATATTTCCCTGAAAGATTCGAAAGTCCGTGAACTCTAGAGGGTGGGAACTCACGTGGGATATCAATGTATATCTAGAATATTCTGTTTTTATTATGAACTAATACGTTTTAATTGGGTTTAAAATTGTTATGTATGGCAAGAAAACGAAACGTTGTAATTGCACTTTCCTTAATTGCGTCATTAATGTTGAAGTGACGTAACGTTATATTTTTTAATGAGTTGCGTCAATCATGCATGTAAAACAATACTTCCGAACGTGAATTTTCTTTCATTTTACCCATAGACACAAATATGTTGCTTCGCTCAATGATTTGGGGCAAAGCATGTGGTGAATGGTATTCCTTTCTGCTTGGTCTCGGTTGTGGATATTTTGAATTTGTGGGATTACTAGTCAATGCGCTTCAGAATTTTCTATTGTGCGACAGTCTCATTTTTCAGTTGTTATCAACACCATTTCAGCTAGAAATTTCAACTTACTTTGTTTAGCTAATTTTGAAAAACAGCGAAACTTAACACAAATTTTTAGCAATTCTGACATAACATCTGAGTGATATATACTGGGGTGGGCTGGCAGCCTCCACTGATTGTAGGTTATTGAGCCTGGGTTTGAACCCTAATGACCTACATTATGCTTTACAACCGGAACTAGAACCATTTTAATAAATAATTAATTCAAAATATTTCCTTTAATTTTTAAAAATAATTATATAGACAAAATTTTTTAATGGTTGATATCGTTGGCTTCATGCACAATTGAGCTAGGCACTCGAACTTTTAATTTCAAATACTATTTTTTCATTATACGTTGATAAAAGTGGTCCCATTAGGGCCGTGCATTTGTAAATANTCACGTTTTGGTAACACTGATTTATTAGACTAAAAGTTAGGGGTTGATTTCTAATCAAGTTAAAGCAAATTTGGGCTGAGGCCCGGTCCAGTGCAAAAAGCAACGGCTAACATCTTGATACTTCAAAAATGTAAGATACTCAGAGGCTAGTGTCACCTGAACTGATATACTATATTTCCCTGAAAGATTCGAAAGTCCGTGAACTCTAGAGGGTGGGAACTCACGTGGGATATCAATGTATATCTAGAATATTCTGTTTTTATTATGAACTAATACGTTTTAATTGGGTTTAAAATTGTTATGTATGGCAAGAAAACGAAACGTTGTAATTGCACTTTCCTTAATTGCGTCATTAATGTTGAAGTGACGTAACGTTCTATTTTTTAATGAGTTGCGTCAATCATGCATGTAAAACAATACTTCCGAACGTGAATTTTCTTTCATTTTACCCGGCATAGACACAAATATGTTGCTTCGCTCAATGATTTGGGGCAAAGCATGTGGTGAATGGTATTCCTTTCTGCTTGGTCTCGGTTGTGGATATTTTGAATTTGTGGGATTACTAGTCAATGCGCTTCAGAATTTTCTATTGTGCGACAGTCTCATTTTTCAGTTGTTATCAACACCATTTCAGCTAGAAATTTCAACTTACTTTGTTTAGCTAATTTTGAAAAACAGCGAAACTTAACACAAATTTTTAGCAATTCTGACATAACATCTGAGTGATATATACTGGGGTGGGCTGGCAGCCTCCACTGATTGTAGGTTATTGAGCCTGGGTTTGAACCCTAATGACCTACATTATGCTTTACAACCGGAACTAGAACCATTTTAATAAATAATTAATTCAAAATATTTCCTTTAATTTTTAAAAATAATTATATAGACAAAATTTTTTAATGGTTGATATCGTTGGCTTCATGCACAATTGAGCTAGGCACTCGAACTTTTAATTTCAAATACTATTTTTTCATTATACGTTGATAAAAGTGGTCCCATTAGGGCCGTGCATTTGTAAATATGCACTTAGTTCGTTATTCTACAAACTTGAAAAGGGTCACCATGAAGCTGAGATGTATCTCAAATTTCATTATTTTTTTATAAGTTAAATTTCATTGTTTTCCATGCAAAATTTATGCTACATGGACTTCTAGGTATACGGATCTTATGCGACTTGTAATATTTAATGCTAGGCGGCTGTGGCAGTTCAGAATCTTTTTAGACAGTCAAAAGACAAATAAACTCAATTTAGATGTATTTTCAATCATTGCTTGATTATGATTTTCTATGAACTTCTAGTTGCATTGAATAATGAGTTACTGTAATTTATATATGATAGGTTTAATAATTATTTAAAATTGTGTTTTTGCGACCTGATTTCGATGAGGCAACCTGTACAACTGATATTTCGTCTCTAGCAGGTGGATGTCAATTGTAACAGATATCATTTCGCGATAAGGAATTCTGTCCCACTTGTTTAAATTTCGATATAAAACATCAAATGAAGAATGAAGATAGACATGCATTCATTTACCTCCAAATCCAAAACTTAAATTTCATGTGATTGGTCCATATCGTGGATCGTAACCGGACCTTGTTTCTATTGGACAAGAACATACATTTAAATGGACACGTGGAAAGATTATTCTTATGGTTTCTTTGCAATTTATCTAGACAGTTTCACTGTTAATTGGACAAATTTCGGAGAAATTAAATTAAATTTTCTTATTAATAGAGGATATTTCATGGTATTACATATGAACATGTTTAAAGAGCAGTATGGTGGTATAGAAAGAGACAACATTTAATGATTCAATGTGGAACTGATCAAACCTCTTCCCATGTTCATGCTTTCTAATTGAATTAAAATTTTGACAAACAAAACTGTAAGACGTTTAGAATATTGTTTCTATCTGACTTTTAAGTAACTTGTTTTGCATTAACTTATTATAACACTATGCTTTTGAATTCAACCTCTATTTGCCATTGCTTCTGACGTCTGATGACAAATAACGTTATTATTCCTTTATTGTAACATTGTTCTTTTACAAATTTGACACATTACTGTTTCGTATAATTTAATTGATGGTCTTGCTGTTACATCGTCTGAATAATTTCCTCTGAAAAATTAGCTATTATCAATTCGGAAATAGTTTATCGTTCTTAAAACCAATTCTTAGTGTTCATTCAACATGAAAACCGTTTCAAATTTTTGGAGAGTATTATTTTCAATTTTTTAGATTATTTGTAGTAGATTATCATTTCATTGCCACTTTTGCTGGCTGGATTTAGGACAAGGGTTAAAACAATTTGAAGTTCAATGTATCTATTTGAATGGATGTGTGTTTTTAGGAATAATGTTTGCCTGAAATCTCAATAGAGTTTGAATTCAACGATTTAAAATGCTATTTGCAACATTAACTCTAAAATTATAGCCATTATTTAGGAAAACTTCGTCTAACTAACCATTTTCAATAGTGGTATTAGAGATGTGCGCAATAAGTGCAGCTTGCTAGGATATTGTAAGGTGCTATGCTGTGCCATAAATCCAATGGAATGACAAATTTCTGCAAATGGCCGATTTATTACAAACTGCAATAGAATCCTAGTCCAAACATTGGAGAAATAATTTTTTAATTTTCAATACTCTGTTAATATTCGGTATTTAGTTTCATTTCTTGGCGCTTCTGATGCACTGTAGTACACATATCAACTTGATATTTGCAGATAGCCTACTTGTTGGGTATATGTCCAGTCCTATTCACTCCTATCAGGCTTGGTTGAAAGAATGTTGTTTGCTTAAGATTGTTTAACATAGTTTTAAACAATGTTAGTATTTCAGATATTTTATTAAAAAATTCATGTTAATTCGTTCCATTGCCGATACTCCAATTCTATTGCACATTCCTGATCACTATGTGAATCAGAGTAAATTTTCCGGAAAAAGATGCCTAAAAATCCCCATTTTTAGCTTAGTGGAATATAAAAGTTTAAAAGCCTGATTATATTACTGACATATGTCATCTGTAAGACTACTTTTACAAAATTTATGTGGAAGGCTAGACAACAGATTAGTTTTTAAATTAAAGATCAATGAATTTCGTCTGATAATTTACAGAGGAAGAGAATGTAATCCATCAGTGATTAATATTTTGAGCAGTAGAAGTGTTTTTGATCAAAAGAGCAGAACTAATTCCCCAGGAATTTCAGTCTTACGAATTAGCGCTTATATTTTACCAGAAGGGAGGAAATGTGACGCTGTTAAAGGTTGCATTTTCAATATTATTTATCTAAATCTGATATTCTTAATATCTCATTTCATAATATTTCATTTTGGAAAATTACAGACCAATTAAAATGAATTCTGTAAGAGGAAGATTTGTAGGTATTATGTTTCATCAACAGAAGCACTCATTTTTTAAACTCATAGAGTTTGTCTGCATTGTCTTTAATTTCTTGATTATTCGTAGTTTTAGCAGTAAATTTCGGAATAAATTTATTTAAGCTTAGCCATGTCTATTTATTGGCAATTAAAAATATTTATTAGTTTTTTGAAGATTTGTAAAAATGAACTAGTAAATTTTCTAATATATTTAATTAACAATTCGTTTTCTAGGAAAAATAACATCTCAATATATTTTTGAGAATTTTTATGGTTCTTCAAAAAAACATAAGTACTTGTATCTCAAAAAACAATAACAAGAACAACAAACTGAAATCACCACGTGAAAGAGGGAAGCTGTCTGCTTCCCCGCGACTCCTGAATTGCGTCCGGCATGCCCCAATGAGTTTGGGAGATCAATGCACATATCAATAAACAATTGAAATTTGTTGCTTCTTCCATGGCCTCAAAACATTCGGTATAGAGGAAACTTAAATTTTTGTCAAAAAATCGGAATTTTCAAAGATTAATAGTTAATCTTTTCAACTATTTCGGCATCGCCATATGCTTTAATAGACATTTTCAACATTGCATTCATTCAAGCATGTTCTCCAATGCACATGTCTATGCTTCATGATTTTCAAATTTCCTAACAGGCTTGGAGAAAGTTCCTTGTAAAAGTGGAAAAACTGTTTGTTCCTTAAGAGGACACCTGGCTGCTTTAATGTTAAGATCCTTTCAAGTGATCCATTTTGTATGTCAATGATAGCACATTATAACTTTGTTAAATTTTTATGAAAATTCTAAATCATTTTTAAATTTAATATCCAATTTCTCAGCTTTATGCTATATTGAGCTAATGGCATATTTACACTAGTGTTCCTTATTACCAATATGTCTTCAACAATTACCGAGAATAAAGCTGGGTAGATACGCTTTGTCAATGGAAAATTTACGTATTTCTACACATAATGATTGCTAATGAAAAATAAAGGGTTTATTAGTCATTAACAGAGATTAACACAATGTAAAAAGCAAGTTTGGTAATATTTACGCTGTAATGATGATTTTTTTTCGTAAAAAATCCTGAAACCCTGAAAATATAACGGTAAGAGCAAGGAATGTTAGTCTGGTTACTTGTTGGTGTGTAAATTCTCTTTAGAGATGAATGCAATACATGCATAAGATTAAAATGTCATTATCAATGGAAATTTGCATCAAATATGGAAATGGGTCAATATTTATGTAACCCAGGCAGTAGGCCGCATTAAATCTGCATTACTCCACCCACCACCCTGTAGAAAACTTATCTCTCAAACCATGACCTATGCCAGGAGAATTGTCATTGTAATATTAATCAAATTTATTTTGTTAAGGAAATTATTTGCACGCAATCTCATAAATTCCATTAAAAATATGGATCTCCAATTTCTACTTTTGTATGTAGAGCAGAGCTGCACCCGTGTATGGTTTTTGGGAGCAGGACATGGTTGGTTTTAATCACGGGGGGTTTCGGAAATATTTGGACAGGGTTTTGAGAAATTTCGATACTTTCAAGATAGCGAATTTCTCTAGTAAATAATATTATCAAAGCAAATGTGTTGTGTATTATAGACAACTAAAAAATTATAATGAAATTAAATGAGCCAGCTTCACAGATCAAGGAATTTCGAAATTTTCACATGTGCTGAGCCAATAGTCAACCTTTTCTTTGTGATAATTACTCTCTCAGCTAAAACTAGGCACTACGCTGTTAGAAAGCGTAAGTCTATAGATGGCTTAATAACGTTTTTTTCTACCTCAAATGTGAATTAATTTTGAAAGATGTATATGAGAATGTTAATTTTAATGTTTGTAAATTGTTATTATTAATTCATTTGTCCCTACCAAAATACAACTTATAAGCTGAATTAAAATCAATACTAACAAAGTTCCGCTCATTAATTTGTGAGCTTCAAACAATTTTGGCACAGCATTGAAAGTCACTGTTGCATCTCTGATGTAGGGATGAAGACAAAAGTAGTTTGTCTTAATTTATACATGAAGCGCATATGTTAAAATCACCACAGAAGAGTTTTGTAATAAGTACACATCTCACAAAAAAATCAAATATATTCGCTGTTAATAGCATTATTAATATGTATGACACATTCATCGTTAAAAAAACATGTAAACATGGATTAACGAAGACTTTCTGAAAAGAGAAATTATCATTTTGGTGTGCTTATTTGCTTGAGACACAGTGGATAAATTACTATTTTTTGTAAATTATCTCCATCATATTTTATACAACTATGTACATTTATCAACCGTTTTTGTTCAGTTGATTGAATTGTTCAAAGGAAATGTGACATTTCATGGCGAAATCCTACAATTCTTGACCTATTTTGTCATATAGAATCAGAATTCACAAAAAATTTAATAGCTCTTCCTACAGGAAGCACAGAAAAACTTTTATCTATTAACTTTAAAGCTAATTACATGCTTTGAAAGATGGACTTTGAATGACACGCTTTCTATTGATTTTTTCCAGAGTGGCATTTTGTGTTAAAATTTGGAAAGTATTCACGTTGAATAATTTTTAACTTGAACTTATTATATAATTTAACAAGACGTTATTATAAAAAATTTAAAAAATATTGAGGATGTGATCATGTGTAAAATTGAAGTCTATGCAAGAAAAACTAGATTAGCATCAATCAATTTGACTTTGAATGAATATGAATAAACAACAGAATCACTAAAATGCGAAATATTGATAATTTAATATGAGCTACCAATTCATAGATAAAGAAAATAATGGAAAGGAAAAATTGGCACAAGTCAATCCACTGGAGAATCATCTCAAGATTTAGCAAAAAAGGAAGCAACACGTTGCTCCTAATAGTTTATTGCACGTACCCACAAAATGCACCATTAGAATGAGCTGAGTGAAGAAAGAACATACATATTGTAATAGATACGCTATGAGCTATGGAATTTGGATTTTGGCTACCCATAGGCTATCCTTGATTCGACTTCCCATATATATATATATATATATATATATATATATATATATATATATGTAATAAAATAATGAGCAATATAAGCTATTTCTGAAAATATGATTTCTTGGGATCTAGAATGTAAGGAGCCAAAATGCAATATCTATTGTATTT
>CABFPE010000226.1:519761-533384 GCA_900660155.1 Hofstenia miamia | reverse complement strand
TATATATATATATATATATATATATATATATCAAATTTCAGTTAAAAATATTTAATATTTGTATAATATAAATATATATGTACCTAAATTATGATTGTATTGAAGGAAAAATATTAAAGTAAGAATCAATATTGCTCGAAAACAGATTCCCACTAATCGAAATTTAAAAAAAATATAATCTAAGAGGATTAAATTAATTTTGTTAAACACTATTCTGTTGAGGTCTAAGCATCTTAAAACTCATTAATTTTCTCAGCTAGACTTCGCAGTAAGTTAATTAAATCACGTAACTATTTGGGTCAAGCTTTGCAGCAAAGTTATTTTTTATATCAGTCCAATTTTCTGTATGCCAAATTTTCGACAAACTTTTGGCTATTACATTTATTTTTAATACATCTTGGCCTCATTTCACCTATAAGCAATGGTTCCGACCCGGTCTCTTAAACACTTACTATCTACATATCCAGTACTAAACAGCTTGGCTGTTAGCACTGCAATTGAGATGAAATAAAAGAATGCGATGCTGCCGATTCGTTTCCACTGTGAAAGAAACTCGTTTCTTCGGAACGGAACAACAATGAGCACGAATCTTTCGAGACTTAATAGAAGCAACACCCCGTTCGTGGTTGTTAAATTAATCGTGTTGACAGTTACCTAAATTCAATACTTTACAGTTGTGAGATATAATAAAACTGTATTAAGATTTTAAGTCAAATGTTTTCATCTACAACTTCAGACAATATGCTACGCTTCTCATTGCACATTAGGTGTTAACATTTGGTGGGTTACGGAGAGTAAGAGTATATTTTTTTCAACCTTTTAAAGTTTTGGGTACAATTGAAACTTGCGGTATTTTTATTGGTGTCAGAAATATGACTGGTTAAATCAATCAAAAAAAGTATTTGCATTTTAGATGTATGTCGTGCAAATGGAAGAAAATCGTCTTAGAAAAAAGTCTACTATTAATTTAAAAATTAATCCTACATTCTGTATTAGTTAGTTTTTTAATATAGACGTTAAATCCATGAAGTTTTACAAAAAGTTATCTATAACGAATTTGAAAATTTTACCAAGGACATGCTAAATTATTTAGTATGTCCTTGAGGAATATTCATTTTATGTTCGCTTTGGATGAATACGCTTAGGATCTCATTACAAGCTTTACAACCTAATATAATACAATAAAGTTATGAGTTTCTGTGCAGATTTGACCTCATTATATATATATATATATATATATATATATATAATTAAAGATCAATTTCATTAAATTTGTTGGCCTACAAAAGAATTTGAATTTTCGTTATCTTCAAAATAGCCGAAACTATTATTGAAATTGCTTCAGGCAGCTTATAACAAAATACTTAATCTTAACTGAATTTTTCCTTTGTTGTCAAAATTATGACTTCAATAAAGCAACTGATAGGAAAACTTTAGCGGAAGCTATTTTCCTCGCCAACACTTGATTATTTTCTTTCTTTATGATAAATTGTTATTTATTTATAATTTCGCTTAATTTATTTTACAATTATTCTGTTTTCTTTGATTCTGAAAATAATGAAAGAAATTTCTGATATTAGTGGCTTCTGTAGCTACTAATAACATTTCTAATTTGGATTTCTGCTTGATTTACTACGGATAATATCTTCGAATAATTCCAATTAACTTTTTAATTGTTGTTCTTTCATTAAGACATCTTCTCGGGATTGAAAATCGAATTTCATTTTTCAAAATAATTAAATATGGCTTTTTATTTTATTGTTTAATCTCCTTCCATTTTTAGCATTTATCACTTATTGTATATGCGTTAGATTTATCTTTGTACAATTTACACTCATGTATTTATAACAGAATACCGTTGTTTCCAAACATCTATTTCCTATTGAAACAATACTTTATGCATGTACATAACAACATGCGCACACAAATCCGTAAAAGACTGATATAATATATTGCCTTTCTACATAATGAATGGTTCTCCTGCCTCCGTGTGAAAACTACAATTTGAACTCAGTTTCAAAAAAAGTTATTAAATTTTATTTGTTGGCTGAAATTTGGCACATCTTATTCTCAATATTTTCCGTTCTTAAGACCTGTTGACTTTTAAAGCGGAAAAAATAATATCCCACTGGGATAACAACTCATCTTAACTAACGATATACATCGTATTTCCATCACTTATATATGCCTCCAACTCCAACTGATTTACCTTTTCATTGTGAACATATTGCGTGACAGGGACATTATTTACACACATTGAAATTGGTAAAGGAAACGGGTCATGAAAAGTATAATTCTAATTTAATAAAGAGTTTGTCGAATTACTGGCACATTATCCGTATTCATGGAAATGTCAAATATTAAGAAATCAGAACGTCAATTTGTAATTTAATTATTTATTTCAGGTGTTTCCGGACTCATTCAGATGTTGAAAATATAATTATCTTATTATGTTTCTAGCTCATTTGAAATTTGACGGGATTTTGACAGTGATGTGAAATTAACCACAGAAGGCGATATTTTTATAGTCATTGAAGATATTTATTTATTATATTAGGTTTTGTTAAAATCAATGGTGGATTTAAAAAGGACTTTACCCCTTACCCTCCTCACAAATGTCGGATAAGAAACAGAATTTCATGTAGCAAGAAACAAGATACTTATCAATTTAAGAATAGTCATAGAGTCATATGATTTTAACATTGATTTGATCAGATACGAAACTTAGGCACTTGTGCTGATGAATACGCTACAATCAAAGTATGTAGAAACAACCCTTTTAGGGTTTCATGATAAAACTGTCCAAAGGTTGCCGAAATATAACTAAATGTTTTGCATGAATATTTTTTTTAGGCCGCGATAATCAGTTAGGAAATTAAATTCTTTGATTGTTATCCCATATCTCTAGAAGTAAAATGAATTAGAAACTTCCAAATAGAAAGGAGTGCCGTGCGGTAATACCTCGGAATGCCGCGGTAGCGTAACAATTTACACAATTGCAGTAGTTAGCGGTAGTAATAAAACAACTTGCTGTGGCATAAAAGTTTGTCTTAAGATTTAAAATCTCTAAGTATTTCACAAAAAAACTGTTTCGGAAGCAAAACTAAGAGATTTCATAAAATATTAAAAGTAATTTTGATATATTCAATTGAAAATTTGATGCTACTCTAATAAAATGTGAATGAAATCACAAAATACCTAAGAAATTGTCTTTAAACTTTTCTACGAATGATCCATAATCCTAAAAAAATAATTCAGAACTATGAATATTTTCTTACGAATCTAAAAATAGCCATTGTTGCGGTATACAGCGGTAAAATTTCGTTCATTGCAGTAGTTTGCGGTAAAAAACGGACATTGCGGTAGTTAGCGGTAGTTTTTTCTCTGCGGTGGCAATAATTTTAAAAAACCTGTACCGCGCTCATCTCTACTTCCAATAAACTGCGAGGCTGAAATTTCCACCAAATTAAGAAACGTTAACCCTTATTTTTAAAAAACAATGATTTACTGTCATCACCTGCATAAATTGTTCACAGATTAGACAAAAGCATAATAAATATACTTACTCTTGGATAAATGGCATTTTCTTGATTTTAATAAATTTACGATTTTTATATAAATTATTAATGAATAAAATTTAACGTTTGTAATTAGTATCAAATCAGATTGGGATAAATTTTACTGAACACCTTCGTGAAACGGTTTCAAAATAAGCTGTTTGTAATAAGATTTATAGGTTAAAAAATAGGTCGAATGTATGCTACCGTAAGCTTCTCATCCGACTTCATGCTTCGTTTGTATTTAGTTTCTTTTATTGAAGTAGTTTTTTATAATTTAAAAGTTGCCCGTTTGATCCAAAACAACTTCTTGTAGTTTTTGAAAATGCTGCGTAAAAGTGATTTTCAAAGCTTTGTAGGGAACATAAACTTTTCGAATTCGTCTGTATAAATGATGAATTAATATTTAAATTTAATTTTGAATTTGCCTGCTTATTTTCTTTTCAAATAAAATTTTATTGGCAATTTAATTATTTACTATGTAATATAAATAATTAATAGAGGTGATGTTGAAATTAAAAATATTACTATAGGGGTGGTGGATATATAGTACATTGTAAATCTATTACATAAAAGGAATTTTTTGGGGAACTGAATACAGAGACATTTGTATTAAGCCGCGTTCAAGATGATTCACTAGGTAGAACAATTTTGCAATTTCAACGTACCCGAAACTCAATGCAAAGCACAATGATTTTTTAGGAAAAATTCAAATTCGCAAGCAGCAGTGTTTCGATATTCCAATGTGTCATTTTATTTTTTCTTATTCATTTATGGTGTTTCAAATAATTTATTTTCTATATTTTAATTTATTTTTAATTAAAAATTGTTGATGGCTATTTTTCATACTATCATTAATGAGTTTGTCTAGACTCCTTGTTAAGTTTATATATATATATATATATCGATATATATATATATNTATTTCGATTTCTTTGTTTTAATTGTATGATGCAATGCAGTTTTTGAAATGTGTAAACAGCTAATTTGGTCTGGCTTTGTATGAACGCATTAAAATATATTCATTTTAGTAGATCAATTTGACTGGATTGGTAAAGTTGAGCTAAAAATGAAAGAAAATGTATTTAAACTTAACTGTAGTTAATTATCAATTATGATGATTTCGAATTTTTAAGAAGTCATCTGCTTTTCTAGTTTTGATTTGCTATTTACGAGTTGTCACTATTTATAGCTTCTATTCTGCTGCTAAATAATCACCTTTGTTTTTGCAAGTTGGCATGAAATTTAAGTTTAGTTTAATTAAAATTGATGAAGGTGTTAGTCATTCAAAGTTAATTGAAATTGAATGCACTGGATAATGATGAACGCGATTTTTATACAGTAGTAAAAATAAATTATTGCCTATTTCCAATAATTTATGTGATATATATATATATATATATACATGTATATATATATATATATATATATATATATATATATATATATATATAGTGAATGAATTATAATTTAGTGAATTACTGATAGAACACGAAAGAGAATTTGTAATATGAACGATTTCTGTCAATGAACTCGTTCAAACTAATGAAACTCTAACAAATATATTGAAACTCATTGCTAATAATCAGATGAAATTTTTAGAGCAGTGTTTAAAATAGGATTGTTCAAAGATCATCGTTCTACGTGAATTATTCAAAGATCACAATGAAATACACGTGACAAAACAGTCCAACCAAAACAAACATCAAAGCATTATCGTTGTTTCATTTTCAATAATGAATTTGCAGAAGATTAATATGTGCGTCGCAATGTTTCCTGTCAAGAGAATGCTACAGTTGCAATTCGCAAATTCAAGATGCAGAAAATTATACATCATAATCCGTTCGGCATTGAACCGAATTGTTGAAAAGTTCCTTGAAAGTAAGACATTGACTGACAAACGAAGGAGTAGTCTTTGTTCCTTAAAGAATATTCGAAAAGAAGAAAGGATAGAGGCAATGAAACAGCTCTTTATTACGAATATATATGGGCGTCAGTATCAAACAGTCCTCAATGTGTCGCATCATGGAAGAAATTTGGGTTTATCTCCTTACAATCTTTCATCAATGATTTATATGATTCATTTAACGACTGAGTCGAAGGTGAAACAGAGGAAGCTGCGAGTGGCTCAATGGCTCTTATTCCAGTTCTGAAGTTTTATGGGGTAATGAAGCCTGCTTCTCATTCAATGGGGAGATGAATAAGAACAACTGCTCTTTGTGTGAGCATCAACAAAAGATGATATGTAAAATTATTTAATAATTTGGCCATTCAATAATGTTATTCCGTTATTTAGATGCACTTTAGTAATTGTGACTGTGTAACAATTTTGATCTCGATATATTATTCCAAAACTTTCTTATGTTGATTTTATTAAGTTGCTGCTATGCATAGATATTAGCTATTTGTACTATGGAAGTTCACAAACATTGTACAAAGGGCTGAAAATTCAAATTTTCCATAGTGCAAAGAGCTGAAGTCTCATGTTAACCTCAATTAGAAACCTTCAGAGCTATTTTTTATGTATGAAGTTTGAAAGTAAATATAAGTATAAAGCCAAAAAGCTTGGCAACATTCAATAATTTTTTTCAAAAGTTGTTTTTTACTAAAAGTTACACAGATGAGTAGCTCTGAATTTGAGCTTGCTAACTAAATCATTGATGGATATTATATATATATATATATATATACATACATATAATTTGTTTGGAAACACGCCTTTGAGATCAGTATTAATACATGTATTACTATGATGAGGATAGGTTCGCTGAAGCGTTTAATTCGAGTACAAATTATTTTCTCTTAACTACGTAATTTTGATTAAGGTAGCATTTTCTAATCGTAATTCTTATCAAATGTTATAAAAATGTTGTGCTTATTGCAATTTTGTTAATTAAATCAAAAATGGTGCTTTTCGAAGTAACAATTTGGTGATTGAACCACTAGAGAAGTTATTGCTTCTAGTGCAGTGATTGTCACCTAAATGAGATTAAGCTGATTAACATGTTGATAAAATTGATAATATTGACCTTCAAATCAGCAGAAATTACGGCGTACTATATCCGTGCAGAAATTATTTCTTTCAGAAAATTGTGACTAAATGCAATTTTGTTTTCGAACACAATCTTTCAGGAATATTTTATTTCCCAGCTCAGAATCAGATCTGTAGATTTATTGGAGTGTCCATTGACTAAGCTAGGAGGGACTTAGTCTGGGCAGGATTTTATTTTCCGTATTTTAATCAATATAATTCTGTCTACAATTTCCAATCAGTTTTAGTGTCCGCCTTTACTTAATCAGAAATGGTTTAGTGCGTTTATTTCATCTACTGGATATATGTTACTCTGCGCACAATCCAATAGACACACAGAAATTCACTAATATAGTATTGTAACTGTAATTTTTTCATAAAAATAGCCATTAGCGCATATTTTTGATTTTCTGACTGGCAATTATGATTGATTGTGGTAGATATATTGCTCATACATGATATTCCTCTTTTAAATAGCATTTTATTATTTCCTTGTGCTTGCCATTTTTAAATTCGGCTCAAATTAATATTTATAAATTCTTTTTATACGATAATAATTTTAAGCTTAAAAATAAAAATCTTGCCAACTAAGAATACGTGAATTATCAAAATTTATTTAATCACATTTTATAGGCCTGTTTTTTATGAATCATTTTTTATAGTATTACAATTCAGATATTTCATTACATATAGGTGCCCCTGAAAATGCCGTTGTTGTTACTGCATTTATTTATTACGAACTATAAACAAGTGCACTTAAATAATTTTTTGCGTAACTAAATAGAAATGCAATTAAAACTAACAACGAAAAATTGCTAAGCAATTGAGTTAAATTTTTATGGGTGTCCTCTAAATTCGAGAAAGAACTAAAAATATTCGCATATATTGTTTCCTAAATTTATACAAGCTTAACATTGCTAATGCGTTTTTGAAGGAAATAATCATTCATTGGGGAAACTAAACTGAAATCGAATTGTTGCAACCTTCATGTTTCAGCGTTGCATTGAAATACGTGATAACAAATGTACTTTAAATTAATGACATCGAAAATCAACGCTAGATTGAAGAATTATATATGTAACTCATTCCGCAAATAAATAATTTCATATTTTTCCAAGCAAAATGTAAATCAAAGGAACTATCAATCATTTTAAATCATATTTGAACATAGGTTTTGAGTGGGTACCATAAATAGTGATGTTTAAATCCCTATACAATACTAAAGCATGATGTTTAGTATGCATGCGATGACAAAATTGACCCTGAATGCATCTGTTTAGTTATCTTGGTGAAAATAAATACATATTTATTTACATTAAAATTCAATTATATTCCTAAGTATTGTTCAGGTTACACAAATTCTATTTTATATACATGTAATATTTGTTTTTATATTTTTCACAAATTTACTTATAATTTCAAGCAGGAGTTTATATAGAGGATTCCCTCTAAAATAGCAAAAATGGATTAAAAGAGTCCAATAAAAACCGTGGGCTCCCTCTAAAAATGATGTAAACTTTCCTGGTTTCAAATTAACTGTAGGGTGGATTCCTAACTACATCTGTGGTCGAAAATAATAGAGCACCTATAAATTTTTTGGAAATTTTAATCATGTTTGCTAGTAAAAGCCGTATAAATGCATTGAGCTTTATTATAAAAAATTTGCACCAGCGTTCCTATTTGTTAAAAGGTACTATATTGATTGCAAATCATTGATTCTGGCCAGATAAGCAAAAGTCTCATTTATTGTTTGCTCTATAGGCTGTAACGCAATTACTGTTTATTTTTGTGAAGAATGGGTACAAACTGTGATCTTAGCATGTTTAAACATGGTCTGATTAAAGCATATTGGGATGTTGGTTATTCACACGCAAGAATTTCAAATATTTTGAAAATATCTCGTCATGTTGTACAAAACTCTCTACCACAATGAACGTGATTGTAGAAAGAACAAATCAACATCTGAAAATGATCGAGCAAGGAAATTGGCTGTCTTCAACAGAAGGGTTATCCTACTAAGTATTGAGTAAATCTTGGGTCCAAAATATTATTTTGGCCACATCTGTACTTACCTTTGAAAAAATGTAGTTTTGGTCTCTTCATTATATATGTAAAATCATATTAAATGCCTGCTTTGCAAATGTATTACAATATTTAATTAAATGCAAGTCTCAATTTTAATTATTCTTTAATTTTGTTCACTATTGATGAAGCTATATAACGAACTATTTGAAGTTTTTAATTTCATTTTGAATATCTATGATATACGTAATTATATAAAATCCGCGATTGCACTTAAAGAAGTCTATCGTAAAAGAAATAAAATTTGCTGTTCTTATTAAAATATACCTGAATATAGCATTCGACAGTTAGAATGTTGTCAACATTCATTGCTCCTACAATGTCTCTAGCCGTAAGTTCTATAATCAGCATGAAGAAGTCAGACAAACAGAGATTCCCGATCAAGAAGTAATTGATTGTCCGCATTGATGGCTTTGTTAATATTCGGCAAAGAACAAACAGGTTCCCAATGCATCCTGTCACGAAGAGTACAAGCAGGCATTTCATCGCCATTTGCAAGCCCATTAAGATCCATTTGTTGTGTTGTTGTGCAGCAGTAACGTTATTCATATCTTCCTAAATACAACAATTTTGCAATATAGCCATTGCAATCTAGAAAATTGTTTTGTAAGTTTTTAATTTAATAAACTTTTCGTAATGTGAGGATCAGACTTCTCAACGAGCCGAACCGAACCGAGCCGAGGCGAGCCAAATTTGATCATTGCCTTAGATATACATATAACAAGCCTTTTTTAAGCGAAGAAAATTTATATTTCTGCCTGTTAATTTGATTATGCAGATATTTTTCTTTTTTCATCCAATATGCCTTCCTCATAGTTTTATCATAAAATGTTTATTAAATAATATCTACAGCTATCTAAAAATTCGAAGGGTTCTAAGTGATGATCCGAGCTTAAAAATTTCGGCTCATTGACAAGTCTGGTGGGGATCATTGATGACTTTTATATCCCTTCATGTATTTTAAGGCTGGATGCTATATTTTCATGAATAAACACTCTTTCAATTCTGGTTATTTTAAAAAGGTTTCGTATAATTTTATGTAATATTATTTTAGTATGAACAATTTTTCATTAGTAATGAATCGCAATCTTAAGCTGCTATTATATATTTATAAGAGTATAACTAGTGTTGAAAAATTTTGATTTTTGAAAATTACCTAAAATTGAATCGCACTGAACTAAGATTAGGCTGTCAATGAATTCCACTAATTAATATGCAAAAATTATACGTCTTTATCTATGCCTATCCTAAATGTCTACTGATATTTAAGTTTCCTTAATAGAATATGTAGATTTGATTGCACCTTGAAAGTACTCCAGTTTTTCTAATTGTAGCAATTTTAAATCTATATATTTCGATTTCTTTGTTTTAATTGTATGATGCAATGCAGTTTTTGAAATGTGTAAACAGCTAATTTGGTCTGGCTTTGTATGAACGCATTAAAATATATTCATTTTAGTAGATCAATTTGACTGGATTGGTAAAGTTGAGCTAAAAATGAAAGAAAATGTATTTAAACTTAACTGTAGTTAATTATCAATTATGATGATTTCGAATTTTTAAGAAGTCATCTGCTTTTCTAGTTTTGATTTGCTATTTACGAGTTGTCACTATTTATAGCTTCTATTCTGCTGCTAAATAATCACCTTTGTTTTTGCAAGTTGGCATGAAATTTAAGTTTAGTTTAATTAAAATTGATGAAGGTGTTAGTCATTCAAAGTTAATTGAAATTGAATGCACTGGATAATGATGAACGCGATTTTTATACAGTAGTAAAAATAAATTATTGCCTATTTCCAATAATTTATGTGACATATATATATATATATATATACATGTATATATATATATATATACATGTATATATATAAATGTATATATACATGATATATATATATATATATATATATATATTAGAAGAACTTGCATCTGTACTATTAGCTGGCTTAATTCTGAAGTTAATTTTCAAATTACAATCTCATTCTGTTTTGCTCTAATTTATGGTAGCCCGAGATATTTTGTATTCCGGGTGTAGATTTGCAACTAGTTACATTAGATCAGCAAATATATGATTATATAATGTAAAGATTTGGAAATCTTTTGAAATTTATAGTTATTCCGGAAAGTAACCTGAATCGTTTGCTTATGAAATAAAATAACCGTTGTAGACAAAGTTCTGCAAACTACAAATTCATGTTTGGAAACTAAATCTGTGTACTTTCAGATGTAAATTCCGATTAGTTCTAGAATGTTTAGACAAATATCTACAGATGTTTACAAATTCAATGACACACTCTATGAATTTGTAGTTATAGATCGTTTACAACTAGCTGTTACAATGTTATCTGTAGCAATGCAAATCCACCGATTTCCAATTTTGGTGGACCTTGCCACACACTGACATCGTTATCCGACAATAGGCGTTTCCTTTTACCTATTTCTGCACTGGACTACTTTATATTTAATAAATAATTTCATTTAATAATGTGCTAATATGTATGATATACAGATAAATATTTGAACTGTTGAGAGCACCGTTACAATTATGTATCTTAAAATACCCTTGAGACATATATTAGTTTCTAGTATAAAAATATACAATAATTAAAGTATATTTACGACTGTGTATATTTNTTATGTACCCATATATATATATATATATATATATATATATAATGTCCATAAATAAGGTAAATTTTTTGAAAAAATCTAAATGTGCTTCCTTAATGCCTGCATTTTCCTTTTTGATTTTGTATAATTAACTTACTGTAAATTTGTAATGGATTTCGTTACTAATTTTTTGATGATAATATTCCATACATGCAATACATTAGATTACAGATGTGTCGTAGCAAACATAGTTTGAGTCCCGTAGCCAGCAAGCATGTGGCGTCAAATATACTAAACTACAGAGAATAAATTCAATCATTATAAATACCAATGTCGAAATTAATGAAATATAGCAATAACCATGCAGTAGTCTTAGTAAAAAAATTTACTTATGTAATTTTCTTTGTATTTCTTATGTCCCAGTAAGTAATATACTTGATGTATTTTGTTATTGTGTTATTTAATGAATAGTAATGGAGCATTACCGCATTTTCAATAATCATATTATCTAACAAAATGTACAGATAATTGAAGATTTGAAAATAATTTGCTTAAAATAACATAAAGTTTAATGTCAAGGTGTTCCAACTTTCGGATCTAACACTTGCAGTTTGCGATTTTCCATAATATCTAATACCTTCTGTCATGGACGCACAAAATAATCACACACTTCCCACTACTTTTTAATACATAGGTTGTTTGTTTTCTTAGATACTCATATTTAGATTTTGTTCTGAAAACTAATATTTTTATTTTTATAAAGGACAAACTGATTTTCCAAACTTGCAAGCAATTTTCTTCTAGTCTATTATGAATTTTTGAAATCTTCAGATATGGTAACAACTGTTGGTGAACGTTCTGGAACAGATTTTGACTGGTTTTATTAGTTTGAGAGTTATGTGCGATTAAAATTTTTTAATGAAGCCATTAAAAAATTTAGAAATTTCTAGGCCAGTTTCACTTTAAATACTTGTAAATTTGCATGTAATTGTGAATGAGCAGTACAACAATCTGCCACTAAAACTCACTTTGATAAATCTAAGAAAGCTATACGTGGTATATTCTTTTTCATGTTTGTAAAGCACTATTAAGCAGACTTTCTTATCACAGCACGTGAAAATTGCGTTAAAATAGAATTGACAGATTCCGTGATTGATCAGCGTCCTTTATTCATTTCGCAATGAGTGTCGTTAATTGAGTGCAAGGGACCAATAACCATGCACATTTATCATGCTAGAATAACTTCACTTCACTCGAGTTTTCGCATCAGTGTCTATTAAAATTCCATTTAATTCCTATTGAAATAAGAATTTCAATTGCTTATAGCTCTAGGTTATTTTTATCAATTAATGAAATTGATACTTCAGGAATGCTCTTTTTCAAGATTTCGTAAAAAATTGCAAAGTTGCCCCAATTTCATACTTTAGAGCCTAATAAGACTGATTTTTGAAAATATTGCTAGACTCATTCCAACAAAATTTTGATGAATCTTTGCTTATTGTAATTAGCCTTAGTCTGCCCAGACATTTTTTTATTTTTCTTATGGTTTCCTGAAAAATATTTAAGTGCCTATTACTCACGAAGAAATAAATGTATTATCTTTTATTTCCACCGGCGCCATGATCTTTGAGTTGTTGCTACAAGGGGTTTTCGACCTTCTTATTATTTGAACATTATGAATAATCAGAATTTTATTTTTGTTACAAAAATTGGAATGTTCAATAAAAAATATTGAATCGTATCAGGCATTTCATCCACGGCAATATACTTTTGTACAAATTGTAAAAATGATGTTCGGGCATGTTCACGAATTTTTGCTTACAGGGTTTTCAAATTCCATATTATGCATGGAGATAATTGTTTTAAAATCTGGGAAAAGTTATTTATAATGAGCATGTTCAGTTTAAGATTAAGAAATCACATATTTGAATAATGATTATTATAAGCATCTGTGCTGTGTATGTATTTCCATTCGATTTGTCTTATTCAAATAATTTAATTCATATTTGGAAGCCATGTTAATGCATGAATTGCAGTAGCTTGATTTGATAGCAATCCCTTTATTTTCATCATTGTAAATTTCAGACTCTGTCTGTAACTTGAATTCATTAAAGCTGTACTAATCATGACTCTTTCTGTATTCTAAAAAGAATTACTCCAAAAACTTGTGTCAATCTTTTTAGTAACAATTCGTTGATTTAGAACAATTCCTAGCTAAAAAATTAATTTCCAATTTAAATTAATTGAGCTTATAGGAAAAGTTGAAATGTAAATTCATTATTTTTTCGGTTATCAGTTGGTTGACACAAATGTACATTGTTATAGCATTGAAGGTCTTGGAAC
>CABFPE010000226.1:496291-519740 GCA_900660155.1 Hofstenia miamia | reverse complement strand
CAATTTAAATTAATTGAGCTTATAGGAAAAGTTGAAATGTAAATTCATTATTTTTTCGGTTATCAGTTGGTTGACACAAATGTACATTGTTATAGCATTGAAGGTCTTGGAACAAGATAGTGGGACCATAAAACTTTTTCAATAAAATATGAATTGAAGTTTCATTTCTTCTTAATTTCTACAATAATTGCCAAAACAAAAATAGTTCTGAAAAGTTTTGAGTGATCGCTTCATTTGATAAGATGCTAAATTTATGCCATTTATATTTCAAGGGCTTTTGGAGTGAGATAACATCACAAAGTTCAGGGCTAGGGTTCGGTAGAATCATAATTTTTCGTGGGATTCACTAAATATTTCAGTGGAATTAAGACCAACTACGGATTAACGTTATAAGTGAAGAAATAGGGACCAGGAAATCAGATTTGCTTTCAAACATTTACTAATTTTCGACAAAATAGAATTTCCGTAGGGTAGGCCCACATGGGACAATTGAATCGAAATATTTCATTAAATTTGTTGTGGTGAGGAAAAGGCATAATTCAATCAGACAAATTGATACTGTGACTATAATATTCCTATACCACAGATCGATATCCTGTGTTCAGAGGATCATATTTGCTGTAGTCAACACTTCACAAATATATTTTAGAAAATTATGATTAATGTCAGAGTTTAGTCGCTCTCAAACATTGTTGGGTAAAAACATTTGATCAAGTCAATTTCCAATAGATGCACGATGCTTTAGTATACCATCTTTTCTAAAATGTCATTAAGTTTAATTCTACACCCCTACAATAGCGATCGATTTCTAATTTAAAATTTGCTGTCAAGATGATTTTTCAAATGGTAATATTCAATTGCTTAGTCTAAATATACCCTTGTTTTTTGCGATGGTTAACGGACTGTTAACTAACACGGGCAAGGGTTTCCTATGTGTGGACAAGCAATCGCACAAGACTCGTATTTGAATGAAAACTTTATATAATTTCAAAATAACGATTAGTATCGAGATAAATTAGACTTTCCTAACTGTTCATAAAATATATTTAATGTCTGCGCTCTTATCAGAGGCTTTTATTCCACCTGGATTTTTGCCTTTACTTTTTTGTTAATAGCAATTTCACTAGATGATTGGTTTAAAAGTATTGAAGGACCTATTGACAGATTTTTGGTTTTGCGGATGACGGTCCAATATGGTAATTTTCCATGTCAAAGAGTTTAATTTTTCAGTACATGTGCCCTGACAAAAACTTCAACCCTTGCTGGTCGAACTGCGGACTGGTTTTTTGATATAGTCGCTGGGCGGGGAACTCACTCTAGTACATAAATTATTGAAATATTTACTTTTAAACAAACGTCAATACATTTAGTACCGTAAATATTACAGCAATGCTCATTTACCTTATTAATCCTAATAATCTATAATCTGATCGTCATTTCCCTCTAATCTGTAACTCTTAGCTGAGTAATTTAATGGATTACTTTGCTAACTGTTTTCTATTTGAAAAAAATGAAACAGCTGAACTTTTCAGTGTACATAGTTATCAACCTGACATTTTAATTGAGAGAGCTTCTTTGGTAGATTTAATTAACACAAATACATTTCAATTTGAATTTCGATATGATTAATTTTATTTAAGTTTTCTCTTCACATCAATTAATGAATTATTTCTTTGGAATTAGCACGTGGTCTTTCACCATACATTTTCTTACTTGAATATTATCCTCCAGTGCTTCCCAAATCAATAAATATTTGTAAAAATTCTGTGATATTCTTGTATTCCTTGTTTTAATCGATGTATGATTTCCACTGTCGTATTGGAAGTCTTATTAAATATTGTCTTTGTGCAATGCCATTTGCATACTAATTTAATTATGTTGGTGTCTTCGTCATTTATACGAGGTTAAATGCATACATGTTTGCATTAATTTCAAAATCTTGAAGTAAATATGTACATATATATGCATATATGTATATATATATATATGTGTGTATGTGTAGATGTATATACACACATAGAACTACCAGCAAATCTGCTAAGAATTTCGACCATTTAGAACATATTTAGTGATTTTTAAAACAGAGCAATCGTTTGTGTTGATAGTCAATTTAGAATTTCGTCTGCGAATTTCAATGTATTTTTAAATGTTATTCAAAATATTTACAGATATCCTTAGGTAACGAAGAAACTGCTGAAGTTGTTTAGTAATGCTATACCCTATTAAGCAACTTACCTATAAATTGAGGTATCTGAGGTTTATAATTTTCTTACAACTACTATCTGATTACTTGTTTTTACTAAGAGAAGTATTATTTATCCAAAAACTGCTTTGCAGTGCTGGTAATTTATATTAAACAAAATTCGACATTGTACGTAAGCTTAGAACAATAGTTTTAATTGAACGCTAGAATTTGACACAATTTATCAATAACAGGATGCTTACTGATATGCTCAGAACATTATCGTATCTGTACGACCTTAGCTGTCATTAATATTAAGATTTTCCGAAGATTTATCCACTATCTGTACAATGACCTTTTGGCCAATGCTGATTAACTTTCCTTCAAAGTTTGTTAAAACACAAAATCAGAGAGTTTGGTATTTTTTCAATAGAACTTATCCAGCTTTGCATGCTTCAATGCTTTATTTAATATTAACGAATGAATATACTGTTAGATAACAAAGTGATCGGAATTTGAATACCCTAGATCATCCCAAGAACAATGTTATTAATTTCAAAGTTTTTTTTGTATTTATATCTAAACACATTTTTTCAGGAATCCGATTTGCTAATAACTTTTGGCACTTATATTTTTGTTAGAACAAACCTTTTTCATGTTCAAAGAAAATAGTCTTAGCCAAAGATCATAAGTATAACATTTTGATACTTAAGTTATAAAAATATTTGTACATTTCTGTATATTGTAAAGATTGTTACTCGCAATTGTCAAGATTTACAAAGGATTCGTATTTAAGAACATATTTATTACTAAGAGGAATTACTAAAACGCCCAATATTGCGCTAACTTTCAAAAATATAAAAATACTTACCTTAAGCTTTCTATACCTGAATTAAGAGCAATGTATACCATCTGTTTTGATTGCTTCTCTGTTTATTTTAAATTGAGACAAACGTGATTGGTGGAGCTGTACTCTCCAGTCACCGCTCTATTTCTTTAACTGTAATTTAGCTAAAACTTTTACTGCTTTACTTGGATATAATTGATTATTTTAATCCTTTACATGTAGCTAGCGCACTTATTTGCTGAGTTAAGATATTTTGCATTTGCTTAGAGCGCTTTAAATGAACACAACTATATAGAAATAAAATGTAAGCAAAAATTTGTTCACGTCTTTAAAAATTTTTTAATTTTTGGCTTTTAGGTATTTGATGTTTCTTGAATGTTCATAGTCAGAAATAATTATTCTATTTTTCTATATTAGAAATTGTTGATACACTTTAACTAAAATATCAAAGTAAATGTTAGATTTTTAGTTATTGCAACTATCAGTGATTTTAAATTATTTAGAAGGTAAAGGATGAATACGATAAATTGGATAAGACATTGAACAACGCACGGTCTCTCAACTCACCCTCGTATGTCCAAAGCAAAAGTTTACTAATGGAAGGAAAATCTTCAGTCTTCTCGGCGCAGTTGAAAGAAGCTCTGAGAATCGCATCGCAAATGAATTCACTTTGTAAAGACGTTGATTACGACATCAGTGAAATTTCTGAAACAGTTGAAGACATTCAAAGAAGCATTGATACTCCTATTGGAGTTAAAGAACTAGATGTAAGAATTTCATTTCCAAGCTTGTTACAATAGTTTTTGATATCACATTTTTCTGGTTCACTTCAAGTAATTATTTTAAATTTATAGTTAAATGATGTATTAAAGAGATTTCTTTTGGGGATTGAATTTATTATTCTTTACTAGTAATGGGTAATAAATTGTATTCATCAAAATTTTGTAAAATGAAACTATGGTATTAAGCAATGCCATCTTTGCACTTCAGTCTGACTTGCAAGACTATGTATAAGTTTTATTTATTCTACATGTAGTTGAGCGTTTACCATTTTGAGAAGTTTGCGCATTGGATCATTTGTTTAAGAACTCATCCATAACCCACTTGTAGATGATTGTTCATTTTTATGCATGTGGTCTGCAGAGGAATCTTATCTTTTTACAGTAAAGTTTTTAGCCCGAATATGCTATTGTCGAAGGCGACACTGGTTTTACTGGCTCATAAATGTATAATGCATACTATATATCGTAGTTTGAAGTAAAAAGCTTCTAATTTTCCCAATTAAACCTCATGCATCAAAGCGATCTCGCAGAGAGAGTTCTTAGCTTATATTAAATTGAGGTGGTATTTTTTTTCTATTTTCCGTGTAGAGATGAATATTAATATTCAAATTAATGAAATTATTCAAATCGGTTTCTAAATCATTGCACCAGTAGTTGTAGTGTATGCGTTTGTGTAATTCGACATATTCCATTTAACGCACTATTTTTTTGTTTTATCAACGGCGTGCAAGTGTTGTCAATCAGGTTTTCTCTCAAGTTCAATAATAAACATACACTCAGGTCAACCGCCTATTAAAGAAATAAGTTTAATGAATAGTGCCTTGGGGGTTGACAATTTCAATACACTATGATTTGTGGTCAGATTCCCATTCTAGAGGTTATTACAAAAATAGTTCGAAATTTTGCGACAGATTTAAGTGATATTCACCTGGTGCTATAGCAAAGCAACATGTCTAATCTATTAATGGTAAAACAAAATATTTTGAATTTTGTAAATTTTCATTTTTTAACAGGCAACTAGTTGAGATCAACTATACAACGGTGAAAAATAATTAGAAATGTATTATATGAGGCCATATGAATACATCAAAGTTCAAAAAATTAGTTTTTTAATTGACCAAAATCATAGATTTAGTGTCCCGTTCAAACAAATGAATTGTTTAGTTCTAATTAAATTTTTTTAAAAATAAAATTAAACTAAATATTGTTTTAAAATTGTTTATGAACGTAATAATTACTTTTGACTTGTCTATTCCTGATTTGAAGAGGCACCAAGAAGAATCTCTTTCTGAATAAAGGGATAAAATCATGGGAGTTAAAATTTCCTTGTCACCAAAAATATGACTGTGGACTGAAAATTTAAAAACTTGAGATTCGTGAAATACAATCTCAAGAGACAAAAAGGAGAGATTTCAGACTGTTGAGGATGTGAATATAAATGTAATTGATGAAAAAGAATTCTTATCGAATGATTCAAGATCTGAAAGTGAGAGCGAAGCGTATAGGAATTCGTGTGAAAAAATAGATTTTTATAAAAAAATAGTGAGTCTATACTTAAAATTCGTGTCTTTGTGAGATCGCTTCAGTTTTTAACGTAGAAGAAAGTTGATAAAATAATAACCAATATGAAATATGATAAAACTATAGAAGTAATAAAACTCTTTTGTAATTAAAACTGGGTCATTCACCCACTTGCATTTTCTGTGTTTATTATGTTGTTGATTTAGCTTTATGACAAATGGCTCTCATTTTTCTTGGCTTCATCAATACACTCCAAGCATTCAATCTTCGCTAAGGCTTTCGCAATACTTTGAAAACCTAAGCTAGACAATAACAAAGTTTTTCTCGTATACTCGTATATAAGAATATTATTAGTGGAAGTTTTTTTGTCAATTTTGTTGCTAGAAAAATAAATGATATAAATGCAACTTTCATGTAAATATGTGACAGGATAAATGAAATATATTTATTTCTTATAGAAATGTCTGGTCAAATTTAAATACCCAGGGCATGCTGAAATCATAAAATTTATTTTTGATTTTGTACTAAGTTTATCAAAATACGCTATAGAATGGGAATATATTCATTATGAATATATACATGTATATTAACTAAGATTTGTCATTGTTAGATAATGTGTTTTTATCCACTGTTCTTGCAGGACATCCACTAACTGCAGACGATTTTGAAATTTATGTTTCAATTTCTTATCCGTTTATTGAAACCATCCAAAGTAACAATATTGCAATTTGTCTGGGTGCATTGGTGTTGTTCTTGCTTAAAAATTGCAAGAGTTCAAGAAAAAAGGCTGCGTGGTGCCTATATTCCCAACTTTGCTCCCGTTCCATTTTAGTAGGATAATCCAATGTCTATCAAATGATTGCTTCAATTAATGTCCATTTCTCATTTTTCTGTTTTATAAAAATATCCGCTTATTCCATCCAAAAATGATTTGAATTCCTAAGGCATCCTTTATTCACGACCAGAGGAATTGTAATAGACAAATACAGCTGCAGCGATCAATAATCACAAACATATAAGTGCTGAAGAATTTTGTCCAAGTGTCCAATTTAAAAATATTACAAATTTCCGCCTTTCGGTGGCGTAGATATAGAAAGTGACATCGGGTACCCGATTACGGGCTTCGGGTTGGGTTGGGTTTAGATATCAAATTGTCGTTTTCTTGTACAAAGATTAGATTGATTATTAAAAAATATTGATGTTAACCAAAGCTTGATTTGAAAAAAGATCCAAGACGTTAAGTAATACGAATGAATTGTTTCCCGTTAGGAAATGTTAATGATCATGGGTTTAAAGTAATTTCCACAAAGTCAAATCAAATTTAACTTTTCGGGCATTAAATTTTCGGGTCTATATACATTTCAATGTTTCACCGAACTCATTTGAGGCTTTCACTCGTAAAGAAGTGTACTGGATTTTAGAATTGCTGCATCTCAAATAGAAAGGTTAGATGTCAATTTCTGCTAGTCTAACGAATCATTGCTGCAGTATATATGAAGAGATGTCGAACTTGATGATAGACACTCCTTGCTTGGATGGCAACGTGTTCAATTTCATATTTTAGTTTAAAAGAGTCATGATGTTATACTCACATTTAGTCGTCTTGATATCCCAGATTAAGGTATTAACAAAGTTGTAAATAATAGGGCCCGTAAAAGGCTAACGTTCCTCTAATTTTTCTTGAGCAGTCACAATTCATTAAGTGCACAGAGAAAGGTTTACTATGTCTAGTAAACATGAATGTGTTTGTCGCATCAATTTTATTTTAAAAATATTTATGTCGCCTTTTTAGTAGTCTTGAATCATGAAAGCTACTATTCGAAATTCATTGTTTCAATGCAGAATCTCACTTCTAGTTCAAAACTTCTGAATTCGAAGGCCTTTATTTTTTAATTACTGAGAGTTTGACATTAACCTAGAGATCAATCATACCTAAAATTGCTTGCAATCAGTTAAAATAATTTTAAATTGACTTCTCTTCTAAAATCCATTACTGTTGCCAAATTCTTGTTATATCTTACTTTCCCTAAGCATAAATACATATGATTCATACTATTAGAGCATTTGGACTCTATCCAATTTAAAGATCATGGTTTTTTATTAGGATTCAATCTTTTTTTAATTTAAAAACTTGAATTTTCGGTTAATATATTTATCATTTATTTACTGATCTATGTGATCAGAAGCTAATTTCTACCCAGTCCCAATACTGATATATTTGCGCAAAAATATTTGCTTCTATCAACGTTAATTGCACCTTATTTATACTACGAAAATTATTTTGTTCTCTAAAATATTAATTTTTTCATGTTGTCGTCTGGAAATTAAAGCTAAATTTCTCTTAGAAATTTTTAGTTGACGGCAAGATCTGTATGTGATCAATGATCATTCTAATAACGATGCCTGGTTTTTCACTTTTTCTTCATGTGACAAAAAATATCGTTCAGAAAAAAATTCTCACGATGTTTTTTGAGTCGGTAGTTGTCTTTTGTAAGGAATTTTTTCCTTTTCAATTCAATTACCTCGTTTTCATTTAAAATGAGGAAGCGTTTACGTGTTGCAATTATAACTGTAATTGCTGTAATACTATACACGTATTGATTTTTCGTTCCAATTATCTACGTCATCCCTCTAAACACATTCAATAATTGCTTCGCCACTTTTCCATCGCCAGTTTCTAAGGTTTCTAAGTTTTCGTTCAAAGCCTCAACATTTCAAAGAAAGTGGTGTTTCATGTCCTTTGCTACAATTCAAAAATCAGTTAAGCTGTTAAAAATGGAATTCATGAGCTTTTTAAGAGTTTATGGGTTTTTAAAAGGAAGCCTTTTAACTAGACTTGGATATTCATTTTGTCACTGAAACTAATGCCCAAAAACGCAGTGTCAGTATATATACCAGTTTGAAACGTATATTTATTTTTTTCCATTAAAAATATAAACTCAGCTATACATATGTTATCTTAGGTAATTTCAAGAAATATCTCCGTGTATTTTTATAATCTTACTGATTTAAATTCCCACGAGTGTGAAGTCATAAGGAATCTACAATATATTACGTAATGTTATGTAATATTTTACGTCATACATTCATAGTACTTATTCTATTCTTGAAATGCGAAACACATTTTTTTGTCATAGTTGATTTAATTGAATTTCGAATTAGTTATTAAACCCCAAGTGTCTCCTTGAAATTCTACTACTCACACCTAATCAAAGTCTTGGCATTCGCATCAAAGAAATATTATGAAATGAATTCCATATCAGGAATTTTTCATCATTTCGCTATCTTTGATATTTAACGGTTATTTTTTAATGAAGTGTAACACTTTGTTAATTGATAGTAAGTCTTTGTATCAGACATTCATGAGTGAACTTTGAAATCATATACTATCCTCTTTAATTAATTGAAAATTCTTCATTTCTTGGTTTTTATAGTGCTTCTAGGAATATTACCTGCGTTCACAAAATCGTCAAATTTTATTAAGTTTTTCCAACACATCAGGCCGAGAGAGCAGAGTACATTTGAAATCCTTTTAAATATTTAGAATTCTATATGTAAAATAATTTCTATTGTATACATGAACATCTTAACTTTGAATTATAGCACAATTTCGATGTTTTGTGCAAGTAAAGGATTGAATTTGTTGCTTTGCCGAAGCACCTGAGAAATATTTAATATTTGTAAAAAATGTGTTTACCGAATCCGGATCAGAAAAACACATTCTTCATTAATAATATTCAAAAGGACTTCTCATTCCCTCATTGCGATTCTTTTCTGCCTTATACAAACACTAGATCATACTCAATAATATATGGATTTTATAGACAAACCACTTACCAGGGCTTTCTAGCAAATGAATTATGTCCATGAATATAGAGGTTCTAAATTTATTGCTGTTTTAAATTGTTCAGTGACATTTGAAAGAAGCCGTATATGCATGAAACATTTTATAGATTTTCTCAAAATATTAAAATGTTGGTACCACTTAACATCACAGTTAGAAAAAATCAAGTCGAAGTTTTCGGTGGACAAATATTGGGGTTTTAGTGCTTAATATATAGTTAAAGAAGACAGAATTTTTGTAATTTTCCAACTAGAAATATTAATGAAAAAATAATTTTGTGCATATTTAATTTATCGAGTGATTGCATAATTTTTATAAAGTTTTGGTGCGTAGCCATCTACTTTGTTAAGAGGAGCTTTCATCATAAATATTAGTGAGAATGTATTTATCAGGTATGCTATTGTGGTCAGTAATTAAATGAGCTTCGCATCACATGATTAAGGCTATTCTTTCATTTCTTAAGAAAAGAGCACTTAAAAATAACTAATCAAACAGACACAAAGTTATTTTCTGGGACTTCATTAAAGGTACACAATGCTTTACATTCATTTAACTCACGAAGCCATTTTTAATGAATATTAGAAGATGCGAGAACTTTTTCTTTGACTAAAGCGATAATAACAGTTATATATAAATAGTCTATATCTGAGGTGTGCAACTGGTGACCCGCGGACAATAATCAGGCCAGCCAAGCATTTCTGGTGGCTCTTGAAAACTTTTAAAAATATTTATGCTTAGAAGGGGTGCCGGAATAGGGGAGCCTGGATGTCAAATTCTCCTTTACCTTTTTTCAAGGGGCAGAATTGGCTCTTTATGCATTATTTTGTAAATACATATGTTGATGTGCTTTATCCGTCAGGATGATTGTTTAAGGTGGATAAAAATTTGATCTAATTTTAAAAAATATATAAACATTTATTGCCCTTTTATAAAGATTATCCCTGTTCTCCAAGAATTTTTCCGCCGCCCAAAGCACTTAACCAACTTTATGTAAAGTTTTATATTATTTATATTACTTTTGACACTATCTGTTATGTTTTTTTCAGAAGTAATACCATTAAAAATAGTTAAACATCAGTCTTATTTCCATTTTTTAATTTAAATGCAGTTTTGTTTGTGTGAATATATGACGTAATGCATTTTATTCTGAGAGTAACCAACAAAATGGGTGACAATCTGGCCCTCCATTTACTAAAATATTTTTGATTATCCTTTTACAAACAATGTTGCACACGAGCACACCCCAGTCTATATATTTTTCCTGATAAGCTCAATCTAATTTTCTAGTAATGCATTCATCTTAACAATTCAGTTTCTGATCATTGTTTCTATTAACGGATGTCAATTAGAAATCTGTATTATATGGTAAGGCTAAAAATGGAGTGGAACAGTCAAGTCACAAAAAAAGATTTGTACAGTTTATTCAACAAAGTCATTATTCAAAGACTCTTGCTGTTTTTGAAGCCGAAGACATTAACACTGTGCCAAAGAACTGTAATCTATCTACCGTACTTCAAGACCGATTCAGGACTTTTGGGGTCTTCTGATAAACGAAATTTATGCAAATGGACTTAAAGCGGAACCATGAAAGCAAATCAAACAAAAAATAAAAAGTGGTTAACTGAAGTTGATTTAAACATTTTGCCTTCAATGATTGTGGATGTTTGAAAAGCAATTCCAATGGAATTAAAAGCTCATTACATTAATATACTGTTTATAAATTTGAATTAATTTTTTTCTTATTTATTATGTTGGTGACATGATTTTAATTTAATAATTGTAGTACGGATTTCTAGGAAAGACCCATTTTATTGAACATTTTAATAACTTAAAGCCTCAAAGGAAGCAGTCATTAACGTAATGGTAATGAAGTAATTAATTAATCTTTGATATGTCACAAAATTTAGCTTCAATTACAAATATATATACATATATATATATATATATATATATATATATATATATATATATATATATATATATACCACAGTGACTAACAACATACTATAAGACCTCTCAATTGGTCATAAGGTACTTTTCTTGAACCCATATTAGTAGAAACTATTAAGCTTGCCTTCATAAGTGTTCTACAACAAAAGAAAGTGTACCACAGCAAATATTCACCAGATGGCTTTTAGTTCGTCAATATTTATTGATACACATTTAACAGCAGTCTGAATTCATGATTTTTGTTTTGAAATAAACATATATATATATAATAGATTCGTATATGCAGATATTCATTGTGTTTTAAATGATAAGCCAAATTTACTACAATATATTACAGTACATTTTTCAATACTGTCAATAAATATTGACAAATGCAAATGAAAAATATCAAAAAGCATTGTAAGCCAAATTTTAACCAACATTTGAATTCAATATGTATCAATCATATTATAAATTACTTCATGCCGATAAACATTGTAAAGATTACACAACTACAGTGCAAACAAATTAAACGAAATCGTTTATGTCCATTTTCTCGTCATTTGCTGTACGTCATTCAAAGCTCATATGTAACCACAAACTCATTCAAACCACACCTTGGCGGATTTTATCATATCTTTAAAATTTAAATTTTTAATGAATTTTTACTAGTAAAAATGCGGTTTTTTAAATTCAAAATAACGATAAAAATCTAAAAACTACTGTATTTGAAAATCCTCAATAGTTATCTTGAATACTTTTAATTTCAATGAAAATGTAGATTTAGAGAAGTTTAAATCATTTTTAAAAAATTTTTAAATTTTTGTTAAAAAAAATTGAGCAAGTAAATTTTTATTGTTTGCTGTGATTAAAAATTTTCAGAATTTTACTTAAAATACTAAAATGATTATTTTCGCTCACCGAATATAAGCTCCAAAATTGAAGTTTCAAACTATCATGGTTATTTAATCTACTCCTCCTTAAGTAAAGTAAAGCAAAATCCGATTATAAAATTCTCTGGTTTACTTTACTTTACGGCAGTGTACGACTAGGTTTACATGTTGCAACCCAATTATCGATTGAAATATTTATTAATGAAATAATTGCAATAGATCTTTA
The DNA here is from genome assembly GCA_900660155.1 of Hofstenia miamia. Classification (NCBI taxonomy): domain Eukaryota; kingdom Metazoa; phylum Xenacoelomorpha; order Acoela; family Hofsteniidae; genus Hofstenia; species Hofstenia miamia. Next base: position 507,516 of record CABFPE010000226.1, on the reverse strand, counting down.
AGATATTTATGTTTAAACAAAAATTTTATTATTTTACAAGTGTCTTAAAAATAAATGTTCACAGTGTGGGTTTAGAATGTTAAGGAAATTCTTCGAGACCGCAAAATGCAATTGTCTTCATTGAATAAATCACTTCAAGCGTTAAAAGAAAATAATACAGCTCCGAAGCAAATAAAGTCTTTTGAAAAGAACGTGGAAAAGGTGCGCGGTGAAATTGCTCAAGTGGAGAAGGCTTTGAGCTCGAAATATCAAGAAAAAGGTTTATTCTTTCTCTAAATACTTTAATATGTTTAATAAAACTATTCCAACACTTGCACTTGACAAATGTCATGACAATCTTCAATTGAGTTCTCATGTAGTTTTAGGGTGACTGCTTGCAATTTTCTCGTATTTTTCTTTAGTTTTTATACTGAAAAGTTGTCTCTAAAGTAAATTCTTGTCTCTATGTGTAAATAACATATTTTATGAATAAATAATCAATCATGTATTTCATGTACACGGGGTTTGGCAATTTGTAATCACATAACGTAATCTACTTCACTTAATTGGACATTATGTACATTATAGTAAACATACTTTACATTATTTAGGATTGTGTTACAATTTTTCTTTTTACATACTTTGAAGAAACGAGACATATTGAATAAAATGTGTTATTTTGCAAATAATATCTTAATTCCTAAAATATAAGTACTGTTTTGTAATTTCCTTAGAACGTATGTCTTACACATTTTTTTCCTCTTCGAGTTAGTAGAAAATAAAGTTATTCATCAATGTTTCCTAATTAGAGTTCTCATATACATTAGTTGGACGATCTTGTGAATCTTGACTATTATTTTAACTACTGATTTTGAAACTGACATTTTTATATAAATTCCCTAATATACATTGACTTGGAAGGTTATCACTAGTGGTTTCATCAAAATCTAGATTTTATACCAAAGGTGACAGTACTCCTTGAGTGTAGAACAGCGTTTGCCTATTTCACTCAGAAATGATATTCACTTGACTAACTCAAAATGCACTAGTCATTCAAAAAGTGAAGATTTCTGCGGATTTGATTATATTGGACATCAGCTAGGAATACATTTTTCGGGGTTACTCTACCAGTCGACAGACTGAAGAGTGTGTGTCAACAGATTAAAATCCGGAACTACCCCTAGAAGTGTGCCACTAAGGCCGGTTTAATCATGCTTGACCTCTGGCGACCCCTGGCACGCAGAGTGCTGATCTGTGTTGAGTCTGATCAGCAGGAGTGAAGCCAAAGGCTGAGCTTCATGAGAGGGTTGCGCCTCTCCAGCTTTCGCCAACCAAGGCTACTAACTGGGTAACTCGTGAGCATCTACCGTCTGCACTAAAACCCATGACAGAGCAAGGCTCCCTCATAGGAAGGCACAGCAAATGCTGGCCAAGGCCTATCTAGAGGCCAGAGACAGAGAAAAATCTCTGTATTACTGCCCTCATAGACGCACTCTATGACTCTGGGCACCGGCAGCAAATTAATGCTTAGACGTCGCCGTCTGTTCCACAAACTACCAGACAGTCTCACATCATCATTACCGCCCCCACATGCGCATAGCACACATGGCGGCACCTTCTTATACCCTATTGTTTAACGTCCACTCTTGGTTCGGGACTCCGCAAAGCGACGCGTCCGTCAAGTATTAGCTCAGCACCACCCTTTGGCTTTCGCCTTGGGAGGTAGCTTCTCCAGGAACCACCGCGAGGAGGTTACTCTCTAGTACGGTTCAGGCACAGGGCCCTTTCGGTTCCCAGGAATACATTAGTTTTTTTTCAACTAGTAAAAATCTCTTTTTTAGCAGAAACATTTTTCCAAAGAAGTACCTTTTGAATTTTTAAGTCAAAGAAGGTGAAAGATTTTTTTTCGTTTGAATACAAAATTTAAACAACATTTTTTATATATATTAACCGTACTGAGGATAATTTAAAAAATATATTTAAATGTTAACTTTAAGTGAAATAGAAATGATTTAGCTACGTAGGCAATCGATTTTGCTCTTCAAAAATCTAATAAATAGTCATGTACATTATATATACAAGCTTGAAATTTTAGTATCCAAGCTCGAATATGAATTGAGGTAGATTTTTATACATTTTGTATTGTTCCAGTGCAAACCTAGGTTTTTATAAGCTTTATCGCTGACATTATGTTATTTTGTGTAAGCTATGCTTCTATTTTTGTTTAAGTTTAAATTTTGCGTTTTATTTAAGCGAATTTTTTGAAGATGGTATTACATGTATTTCCAAATTCAATAAATGCAAAAACTAACTACTTTTATATATTTTAATATCAACTCCATAATTTGTGATTTTGTATTTTATGATAAACCATTGCATTAACATTACAGACACTTTAATCTGTTTTCCTATACCTTCTTATAGATTTAATTGATTTAGCTGCTTAGGAACATCGTATAATCACTTGAGAATAATGGTTGCTGAACGTAATCGAAATTTAAAGTTTTCCACTCTCCTAAGTTGCAACTTGATGCTAGGAATTAATTAGCGCGTAAATGTGGTTAGATTATTTTAGTTGTCATTCTAAGTATTATTTAAATGCATTTTCCATCTTTCTATAATTTTTTACGCCGGACACTGGTTGGTAAAGACAACTGTTCTAATAATCATTCAAATTATGGAAGAGTTTTTTGAAATAAATATACACTAGAATTTTCTAGCAATTTGGAGAGAAAAATATTTTTCCTAAATAGACATTTGTAATTAAGCACTATATATATATATGCTGTATATATACACTTTATAGATATTATATATAGATTATATTATATATATATATATATATATATATATATATATGCATTATATATATACAATATATTTTTTCGATATTGATGCTGTGTGGTTTAGCAAATTCTGGCAATATAATTGCATGCATCATAGGAATATTTTGTTATAGTCTATTTTTGTTAGAATGTTTGCCTATTTGTTATTTACAAAGTGTTTTTTAGATTATGTTGACATAAATACTGGCATGCATATGTGATTTTTTTCAAAGAGATGTAGATTTTCCGCATTAAAAACTTAAAATATTTTGTGAATTGATAAAAATTTGAATTTTTTAGTACTGAAATTATTTGCAACATTATAGACGATGCATTGCTGAGAAGAAAGTTCCTGTTTTTGCACATCAAGACAGAAGTTTATAAAATTTGGTGATTTGATAATTTACGAATTTGTCCTGACCCGTAATGTAACATTTATGAAGTGAAAGCCAGCGTTACAATTCATCCCTAAATTCCATTCAAATCACCATGTAGCTATAATGACTTTCATTTTCTTTACTTAATGGAGTAAGACTTTCGTGTTTTGTTTTAGTGTTGTAAATCAGGCCAGTCTAATTTATGTCATTGAAAAAACTAATTAATTTAGGTAATTCACAATTCCTTATATAACAGCTTTTTCACTCAGCGCTTCTACAATTCTGTTGAAGTTAATTACACTTTGAAATTTGCTTATTTTTAGAATATTTTTGTCACTGTCTAGACATAGACATGAGAGCCAATTACTTTCAATCTTAATGTTATCTATCAGAGGGAAATGTTTCATTTGGATATCTCCAAGGTTACAGCGTTCATTAAACTTTTTACAACATTCCATATAATAGTATGGTCAATATGTCTTTTGGTCTATAATGCAATTTTTTAAATGATTTCAAAAAATTTTGAAAATGCTCCAGAATTCTTTGAGAAGAGCAAAGTTTAATAACTGATCTTATTTTACATTATTGATGATTTATCATTAAATGTTGGGCTAATCCTTTTTACATATGCGTAGCATCAATGTTTAGTAAATTTTTAGAAATTGTTTACTTTTCCAGCCTCATTATCATATGATAACTCTTATATTATAAAGTTAGCATCAGCTCTCCTTAGTAAAATTGTTCTGAGTTTTTGGCAAAAATCTTTTCTAGTGTCAGCAGTATCATCATCACTGCAGGAAGACTAGTTCTGCTGTTTGAGTTTAATTCCCTCTTGTAGCGCTTGCTTAACAAGACATAATAATTTGTGTTCTTTGAAACCAAATGCACCAAAAAAGCTTAAATAAATACTTGAGAACATGCAGAACAATATGTCAAGCCAACATACTTATTTGATTAGCTTCTGGGTTAAATAATAATTGGAAGAAGCAGTGGGATTTACACATTTAGTAGTGTGTGAATATAAATTGAAATAATTAAATATCATTTTATATTTTTTTAATATCAATATCAATTAAGTTCTATATCAATTGATATTAATATTAATAGAAGCCCTGCAAACTTTCCTGAAAAATTGTGGGAAACTTCGAAAAAACTACCAAATCCCAAATTATTTTTCATAGCATGTTTACTGCTCTTTTTCTCTAAATAAGAAAAATCCATTGAATGCCCCATTCAAAAATTACACACGGGAAATTTTTTAGTTTTGAATCAAGCACTTATCATTATTCTTTATCTTGATCCCCTCTGAAAATATATTTCTGAATCCCTATGCACCTTGTAATTTGTCAAGGGAGAGCAAATGTCTCCATTATTTATTGGTAACCTCATTTCACACCGATTAAACCGAATTTGTATTCCCCCATTATACAAAGGCTATTCTAAACTTTTCACGCAGACGATAAATAAATGGCTATGTATTTTATATAATGGAAGATGATATTTCTTTATCATTTGCACTTTGAAGAGATTCATTGGCAATCTCATCTCGTTTCTTGAATTAATTGGTTGCTTAATAATTTATCATCGATTAATATAAATTTGTATTTGATTTCTTCTTGATTAATGTGTATTCTTGGAAGCACCTGTGGAGTTCACATTCCTATTTAATAGCCTAAGATATCTAACCTATTTTTAAAAAATTCAAAATCATGGTGGTGAATATTTTAATTTTGAAGGAAGGGTAGGGTTTCAATATACGCGACTCACAACTCTTAAAATAGTTTTCTGTATTTGCATTGTCTATCGCTATTGCTTAGCAATATACAAATAGGTAAACTAAGCGAAAAAATTTATAGAATATGCCATCATTGTGTAAACTTAAATTTTAATTTTTCATCATTGGGAATTCATCTTAAAATTGTTTAGCACAGAAATCAATATGTTTACACTTTTTTACTTTCCAATGAAAATATTAATTTAGGTATGTATTATAATTGGATGCTGAAAATGTTTAAGGACTTCATTTTCTCACTTGCAACTAACTAGGAAGTTGATTAGAGATGAAGTAAGTCTATGATTTTGTGAAATTTTCAGAGTTGTGAGCAATGATTTCGCTAGCTTATGACATTTAAGGGGACATAATTTTGCCACATAATTTAGAAGAGGAAGTAGGAAAATTGTTATTTTTACTAAATAGTAACAATTCTACTCTATCATTTCTTTAAATTTATCAATGAAAGTGTCCATTTCAAGTTCTCTATCAATTGCATACCATGGGAAGTTTGTTATTCGTTTGTAACACTGAATGAAAGTACATTCACATTCAGCAATTCTATAAGTTTCAATATGTGTAGGAGCATTGGTACACCAAGCATTGCATTTATTTGAATTTGTTTCATCAATGCTTCTGATAGTAGAATTTCAGTGTTTAACACTAGAATAGCTAAGTTCGTCAAAATTGACGAAATTAGAATTTTGTTTACATGTGTATGCATTCATTAAAACAACTGCAGGTATATGCACCACCAAATAAACAGAAAATCCATTTAAATTTGCATGGGTAATTTTTTTCATTTTTTTACATCATGTTCTACTTTGAAATGCAGCATGAAAAAGAATCACGAGGAGTAATGGCCTTTCTAGTGTTAAGAAACATATCAATAAAGAAATATGTGTTAAACAGGAGTTTTCCTGATAGAGAATTGATCTATTCAAACCTTAATCTCAACAATTTTGTTTTCCATAAAGAAACCACTCAAATTCTGTTCAGTCTCGCCGTGTTAATTTGTTTTAATACATGAATATGTGAGAGCAAAGTTGTTAACGTGTTGAAAAAATTGGACGCGAACCTCTTAAAATTGTTAGCATTCGAACCCAACTACCAAAATCTGATTTAAATGATGAAAGAGTTCATTTTCATTAAATGTGCAATTGATTTTCAGAAACAAGAGTTCTCAAGCTTTGAATGAAAGTTTTAGTTTTGCAATGGTAGGCCTCCAAAATTGGTATGACGTTTTACTTTGAATGGTCTAATAATACACAAATTTTTTGCTATTGCACAAATTTCATGTGAAAAATACCCTCTTTGTAATTTCAAATATTTATTGCAAATCCCTGCCTATTGCTCTATGCCACTCCAGATTTAATTGGCATTTTATTGGCAATTTTATTTAGCTTAAAGCGGTAACCTAAACTGACCCGATTTCGGGTCGACCCACCTGTTAGAAACTCTGAAAACACGTGGTTGGAAAGTTTTTGAAAATATGTAGCTGCTTGAGTGCTAAATATGTTAAACAATTAAGTATAAAGCAGACCACATCTGCTGAAGTTCTAAAAACATCAATTGCATACGAAAGTGAGGGAAGCAGTCATTTTTTCATTTCTCGCAAACATATAACTTCCTTAATCTATTTGGTTTATTTACAAATATTGTTTGCAAGTAATAAATAACATGTTTACAAATTTCAATGGGAAATCGATCAATGTCTTAATATCTGTTGATGTGATAGACAAATCCTCAACTATTGAAGTGTGTAGTTGACATTTATAAATATTTTGGTTTAACTTTGAACATATCAAACATATATTTGCTTGGAGCCTGCGCTGAAATTGTCAAAATTACCAATTCAAACTGAGTGTTATAAAATGATATCACTTTTGACAGGGATATAAAAAATGTTAGATTGCCAAGAATGAAGACCATAACCACTCGGTCTTGTTTTATTTTGTTCACGTTGTGGGCAGTTTTGTCGTATTGAAATTTAATCCTCGCAACACTTGAAACTTCTTCGTTGATATTAGTTTTATTTTATAAAAATTTTGATGAGTGTAAAGCATTTCGTGTAATCAGTTAAAAACTTGTTTATTACAAAAGTTATTTTGTTAACAGTTTGATCTAATGCTAACATCTGAGGCTGCATTTGGAGAATTTTAATGAGGGTAGATATTTTTGTCGGATGTGATAATGAACATAACATTTGTGCATTAGCAGGTTCCCTCAAAATTTTGTGGATGGATTTTCATAAAAACTTAAAATACGTTTGGCCTAAAAATGACTACTAAATTTTAGGATTGATCTTGATTGTCGCCCTATACAATAATAAGAACATTTCCTATTTTTTTGTTTTTCGTTAATGAATTAATTTCGATAGAAATTTTTTTAATACAATTTGAAAATTTTCTGAATTTTTTATTTGTTATGACATCAAAATATATACATTTTAAAAATATTGGCCATTTGAATGTGGGAATAACTATAGGGCAAATTGAGCTACTTTGCGTAGTTGTTTTAGTTTGTTAATTAGGTTCCTTAGAAAATCTATTTTTGAACAAAAAATTTCTGTGCAATTACTAGAAATAAAATTGTATTGTAAGCTCAGCTATTAATTTTTCTCGGAATTTCGAAGAGCACAAATGACGCTGTTTTTAGCGAAATGGAATTAAATAGTTTTTGTTATCTTTCATTTTCAACCTTTTATTCGAATTTTTCAGATCAATTACGACAACTACAGATATGAATTGATGAACAATATCCTTTGAAAACACAGCAATTTAACATTTGAATAAATTGTTTTGGCATTTATTCGTTATTGGCTTCTGTTATGCTATGTTTAGAAAATATAATTTTACATCCCAATCTGAGTTCTTAGCATTTAATAATGACCTACAATCAGTAGCCATGAAACGAAAGGATGTAGGTCTTTGGCACGCAAAGAAAAAACTAAAAATGCGCACACGTATATCACACATAGTTATTAGTATGAATAGATTGCTACAACACGAAGAATGCAACAGATACCACTAGAAAATGTGAAGAAGAGTATAAGTTAAAGGACGTAATTTTCAGCCAAAGTCCAGATTTTGGTATCTCACATGCATCTCTGTCAGATGAAAGTTTTGAAAAAGTATAAATCTGATAGATCAAGACAATACTATTTTTTGTGTTGAAAATTGATTTATTTTTCAACATCCTGAGCGAGTTGTACAAGGTATTTAGTAGGAGATCTTACTATGACGAATGGATGCCAAATAAACCTTCCAACAATCGAAATTTGAATCGCTTCATATATTTCGCTTGTCAAAAAAGATTGAAAATAGTTTTTGTGAGCATGGTTGAGGTTGCTGCTCGCCCCGTGTTCAGCGGGCAGAAAGTGTAAGGGGCGACAAGAATCGAATTGAACAAGAAGACGTGTGGGCATTGGGAATCTATGTCGCCAGACATATTTTTTATGCAAGTGTGAACACTCATTGTCATTATCATCGAATAAAACGTTAGTGTAAAAGAACTTTAATGAATCAACTGTGAAATTGTTAATTACTGATTTTGAAAATACGTCCCAAATTATCAAAATAATTGAATGTAATCTGTCAAATCTAGATTTCCAGAAAGAGGAATTTTGGGGCCTGTTTAATTTATTGATAAATTTAGTGAAGTTAATAAAGTTAAAGATAATAAGATCGGAAAGCTTCTTAATTTTATAAGAGCTCAATTAATTGCCTTCAAGAAAAAAATCTTGAAGATTCCCCCAAGAAGGAATTAAATAATCTAATCTAAGTTTTCTGTGTACTAGTGTACATGTTGTATAAAATGCCAATGTAGTATTTGTCTTTTGACTTTCTTTTTTTCACTTTATTTAGTATTTCTTGAGGTTATTTATCAAAACATTACATTCATAATTTTGAGAAAAAGTCCTTAATTATGATAGAAATGAGTATTAATAATATTATTTATGTATATCCACATAAGTGATCATATAACTATTATACTAAATTGCATTTGCTATTTCTGGAACAGTGGTTGTTTTCACATTGGCTTTGCCACAATAGCAAGTTTTATTCTTGAGGTAAAGTAAGTGAAGGAATGCAATATCAAAGGTAAATCCACAAGAAATGGTTTATGAAGAGCGCAAAATAGTCTTATCAAAAATAGCAATGATAATGACCAAAGGGGTGTATCACAAAGCAAAAGTCTAATTCTATAGATTAGATGCAGATTATCAGTTAGGCAGAAAAAAACTTATTTATTCAATCACATGATTTAATATTTGATAATTTTTTAACACAATGCTAGTCAGTATAATACAATTTTCAAAAGGATTAAGTATTTTAAATAATTAGTATGTAGGTGTCCATAAATCAAGAATTGTTTGTTTGGATTGATGGTTGCCATAATTAATGCACATGTAAGTGCCTGGCCGTGAATGGGTTGAATTGTGTCACATTTCTTGTTGATTGTTTGATTTGAATTGGGTTGGATGAACCAATAAAATGAACAAATATATATTAATGAGTTGGGTCAGTGTTTCAAGGTAATGTGGATAATGATTGGGTCATTGAAAGACATTCGATAGGCATTTTATCTATCACCTGAGTTAATTTCGTCCATTGCAATATAAAAACATGTACTTTTTAGTACTATTATCCATGTTTGCTCTTTAAGTAAATTTTGTATATGTGTTTCTTTTAAAACACACATATATATATATATATTAGGGCTGTCACTTTGACTGAGAATTATCATGTCATGGCATGTCATGCTGTTAAAAATTATCATGTCATGTTTTATCATGTTTTATCATGTAATTTTTATTAAGCAGATATATCAATATGATATTGGATAACCCGGGTTATTCTTCGCTAACTACTTAACAGAATTATAAGAAATCATTAAAACATTACAATGTTTTCCAATTTCGTAAACAGCAAAGTATATTTATGTTCTCATCATTGAGTGAAGCCCTTGTTTTGCTAACAACAAAACCACTGGAAGACATACTAAGAGTTTTTTGTGCTAGAGAAGCAATGTACGGATATAAAGAGCAGTTTTCTTCCCACCATTTCAGTGGATCCCCATCTATATCCTGTTTAATGGATTGGTATCGTCGAATTTCTTTAGCAATACGTTCTGAAGCTGCTACTAACACACTTTCGTCTTGGTAATCAAAGTCTCATTGTTCCCACTCATACCCACTGTTTGGCAACAGAATTTGTAGGAGTAATATCTTCACTTCTAAAGTTATCCGGAGAAACTTCAAATGCAATTTACTGCCACAAAGATTCACGCTCAGCTTTGGTAAAGCAATTCAATTTCCTAAAGCAAATATCCATGGGAGTTGCCAATTAGACCAGGCGTAACGTGCTGGAAAGAGACAAATATATTCGTCGCTTGAAATCATTTAGTACATGCTGCTTGAAGTCATGCATATATGGAGGATCATCTTCTTGAGATCGCAATCGATGTCGCAGCATCGCCAACGTTTGAAACACAACACCTTCGATGCTAATTGACATGATTTGAGCACGGATATAAAAAGTTTGATTTTATAGTAATCAAAATCCACCAGGCTGCCATAAATGTTTTCAATATTACTCTGCAAAGCATTAATGCTGATGACGATAACAATCCAGTTGACGTTTCAGAATGCATAGTTTTGTAATGATATTTTAAAGCAGTATTGCCAGAATTATGATTATGTTTATAACGCGTATAACATTTAGTGCAAAATACAGAATCTTTTTCTTTGTAGTAGAACTTATCTTCAAATGCGCCCGCCATGGGTCGTGTTCCATTGCCATACCTGTGCAAACTAAAACCCGTTTACGTATAAGCCGACAATTGAAAACAACGTTAAAACCAATATTTGCAAATTGAGATAAAACAAATTTATTCTTGTTGAATTATGAAGGAGTAATTTATTCAAATAATTTCAGATTGCGGGAAAATTTTTTAGCTGTTACAGTATTTACATTAAATTGAACCAACTATTAAAAATTTACTACCAAGGCGTAAATAATTTTATTTTAAAGATTCGATTAATTTCAATCAATTTACAAAAAAAATTATATTTCAAAGTAAAATTTGTTTAGAAATTTATCATGCTTTAAATATTTTATCATGTTAAATAAATTTATCATTTTTTTTTATTTAATTACATGTTTTTTCTTGATTTACATGTCATGCTTTATCATGCTGAATATCATGTCATGATAAAGCCCTAATTTAAATTTAAATTTAAAGATTGCATTGAATATTGGTTACAAAGCG
>CABFPE010000226.1:472061-496208 GCA_900660155.1 Hofstenia miamia | reverse complement strand
TATATATATATATATAATATAATAACTAAAATCTATTGGCATTAAAAATTTCAATGTTTGAATTGCACGTTTTCTTAAATTCTTAAATAAATCTGTTAGTATTCTGCCACCCTAACGATAATATTTTTACTCGAGCCGTTGTCGGGATTTAAAAAGCCTAAGTGATTACATGCTCTGCCTGCTATTATTGTATTATGTCAGGGCTATGATCCCCTTGCCATACCCCGATATTTATATATATATATATATATATATATGAAATAGTTTATGAGTTTAATGTTGGAAATTTGTATTTAGAAAGAGAAGAAAAACTTCGCAATCAATTCGCAAAGTGTCAGTTAGCGGCAAAGGCCTACGTTGACCAAGGCTCCAATGTTTTCGAGCAGTTTAATTCTCCAGTAACTGGAATCGATTCATTGAAATCCATTGTTCAAAATGGCTATGTAAGTATTCTACTTTTAATGTATTGATCACAAAAATTTATATTTGAATCTATAATTCTACCGCTGGGCACAATATATCTAAACTATGATAAAATAAATATTTATAATGCACATACTTAAAATATTTACATAAATATGAAACACAGTTTACAATAATTTGAATTAATACGGAAAATATTTCTTATCAATATTAGTATACTCACAATGATGATGGTTATAGGGAATCAATTATTTTAGTGCAGGTTATGAATGTATCTTTGTAAAATTCAGACTTTTGGTAGCCACAAATTAACTAAGCAAATTTTACATTGTTTCTTAAATTATTATCCATTTTTCGTTCAATTCAATTTATTTCATTTTTTAGTAATTTTATGGAGTTTCTTTGTTACCAAAGAGAATTATCGTAAGTCTCGTAATTTTTGAATTGGATTAAATTTTGAGTCGAAGAGTGATCAAAGGTTAAATTGAATTACTTTGAATTCTTGAAAACTTGACTTTGAAACAGTTTGTCATTTTCTATAAACCTTATAAAGAAATTAATTGCTTGTAGAGGCTCCAAAATTTTCATATCTACATAATATTTCAAAATTCCAAAGTAATGGAAAACCTTTTCAAACTGAAATGTGAATTCCTTTCTATTTCCACTAACATTCTGAAATAACTTTAATATTTTTTATAATTCTACTCAACTGATAAAATTATTTATTTTGTAATTTATTGGGTGGTTTTCGTATTTATTAAATATTTTACAAAACGGAAATGTGCGCTATTCCCTCTATTTATTTCATAATTGAATACATATGCATATACTTAATTGATTTTAAGCTTACAGGCAGTCTCTACAATTGCAAACTTTAAGCTAATAACTCATAGTTTAATTTATTATTTATTGTTGGCCTTGAAGTATATCAAAATAGTACCACAGGTCAATGAGAGTGAAATCCTCACTGATCATCAAATTCCATTATTTAAAATATTTTAGCTGCCTGTAATCATAATTCTGCTTTAATCGCATGCTGCATTATACTTGAACTACAAATTTTAATTTTCGTAATAGGGTCAGAAGGTACGTTTTCCACAACCGAGTGGTTCACAAATAAAAAGGTCATACATTAAGGATTAATGTCACGTTTGAAATGTCCTGCTAAAAATAATAGCGTTAAAAAATTTACTATTTTTATATAACATTCTGTTAAGTTGGAAATTATTATGTTTATTAAAAGTAATAATGACGAATAATTATGAATTTTTTGGCAACTCAATGTCTTCCTCTGAGGATAAATTACACTCTTATAATTTCACTAATTATTTCAACTTCCTAATAGCATTGTGGGTGTGTTTAAATTTGTAGTAATGGCTTTTTAAATTTTATAATGCCATTGCATAATGGTTTCGAACCTGGTCATTTAAATTCATACTAATAAATTAGTTTTCGAACTTCATAGGAACAGGCAGGTTTGTATTATAATTATTTAAATATTTTCGTATTTCAGTTTTAATTCAACATGATTTCAATATTTTATGAACGTAATTAGTTCCTGTGAAATTTAATTTTGGGCTTTGATTTAATAATATGTACATGCCACAGTTCCAATTTTCCCTTTTCTGCTACCTTGTTGAAACTATTTTAATAATTTAATTATTTTAAAAATTTGGATTCAATAAACTATAATGTTATAATTTGGCTATTTTGAATTGTAGGTTGATTGACCTTGACAGCAAATACTCTAGTCTAGAAAAGTCCATAGTGCCTTTTGGCATTATTGAATTATGTAGATCCAGGAACCTTATATGATTATGTTAATATGGTTGGCTAAGTATATAAAGAGTTTAGCTATCCTTTTGGTTTCCTTCTCTGATAAAACCGCGAGTCATTCATAACAGTAATAGAGTGTGTCGTCTGCCATGACGATTGAATTTCTATCTTAACAACCGTTGAATTTATAACATTGAGAAGTATTTGTTTACTAGCTATTAATAGCCTCACTTTTTAAGCGCATGCTGAAATATTTTACTTTAAGCGATTATTTAATCGACGTGCTCTAAAATTAGTTATGAAAGATTTAGTAACATCATACCAGTCGACTTTGCGTACGTAGTGGCTTAATTGTATTACTTTCTGGATGATTTAATTGCCTCGTCTCTTTATGTCCTGGCTTTTGTTTAAAATTCAATTACAGCGGACGTTATTAGACGATCAGAAAGACTGTGAAATTGTTGGAAACACATTTAATTGAATACGTGTAATAGAATTATATGCATACAGTTATCGAATAGTTGGCTATTTATAGCTGATTAGAATGTCAACATTTTTATGATAAAACGTTTCTTATATAATTTTCAACAATTGCAATATTCATTCATTTTTCATTGATTTACAAATTCTTCACTTTAGGCAAGTCGGTTTATGTAAATAAATGAAATTTATGTGGGAACACTGCTATTGCAGCAGAGTTGGAATCGGTTCGGTTCGGATTCGGACACAAAATCCTAAAAAATGGAGTATGGTTTCGGGTAAGCCCACATGTTTCTGGAAAACACCTGCTACTTCAATTACAAAAAACTAAGGTTTTAACGGGTATTTTAATATATACACACGGTGATGTCTTGAGATAATTGTTTTAAAAAAATCATATTTATCTCAACCGGTTTCACGTTGATTCAGTTTTTGACATTTAAAGGATTGCCATTGTTCGTATTAACAAAAATGTAAGACAATCAGTTCTTTTGACGTTATTTCTAATATTCATTAGATTTCTTTTCCTATGAGGAAACAACCGAAGAAGGGGATTTAATATTATAAGGAGTGCATTAAACGTCTAAAAGGAGAACAATACATTTTCATTCATTTGAAATTTTGAAGGCCACTTTGCCGTCCAGCATTTCGGGTAAGATGTTGTGCATTTTGGGAAATTTCGGGTACGTGTTTAAAAAATCGGTTTGGGTTCGGTTCCAAATTCTGTACCCGATTCCAATTCTGCATTGCGGCAGGTTCGGGAAACTGGTGTGGATGCACGCGCATATTTCAAACACAAGATAGAGCGCCCTTATTATGTCTTTTACCTGAACAACAAATTTCAATATAGTAAACAAAAATTGGGCAAAATAATTTTTAGAAATTCAAATTTTTCAAATATTTGGTATGTTTGAATGATCAAAAAGTCTGAACTACTTTATTATGTCAAAATTTCATTTTTAGGTCAAATAAGTTCAAAGTCGACCATTTAATTCGTGTATTTCTATATTTTTTCAAAATGTTTATCAAATTTTAAATTCGAATCAAGCTAAAAAACGATTGGTAAAATGAAAGAAACTTTGAAATGGTTAACAAAAATGCTCCAAACAATTCGGTGATCAGTGCTAAACTTTAGAATTCCGAAAACTTTCAGCAAGGGATCATCGCTTTTCCGTTGAAATTATTTAACACTATATTTTGTATTTTGAAGCAGTACTTTATAACATGCGCCAAAGAATGCATACTTAGTTTTAAGTCATTTGAATGTTTTCGTTAAGTCGATATAAGGTCTTATTTTTTTTGTCAATTTTTGCGGTCAAATTCCCCCCCCCCCCCCCCTAGTTATAAAGACTAGTATCATTGATGATAACAGTCTACTATATGCACAGACTTCAATTGTATATTTGTAAGCAATAGGTGGATCTTTCTCTTTCAAAGTGATTTAATAATGATTTTTTACGTTATTGACGTAAAAAATTTGCTACAAAAAATTTTACGGTTTTGTTGAACGTTGTTTATTTCCATACTGTATTTGTAAAGAACCTCGTATTCTGATATTCTAATATTTTTACAGCCATTTAAAAACTGTTATACCGGTACTTTTATCTGTGTAAGAATGCATTACTCTAATGAAATAGTAATAAAATTTCTTTGAAACTACCGTGCTTTGATTTAATTGCATGGTTGCATTCTGAAGAATTCAATGAATTTACCTTAATTTTCAAATTATGTATTCAACTACCTTTTTAGGATTTCTTGCAATATACTAATACTAATTAGTTCTTAATCAAAATTATTTTGTAAGATATCTTCGATATCTTGATTAACCCTTTATTTCATTCATTCTTTTCAGAAATTCTGGAAAAAAGTTTCAGCTTGGATTTCCTTCTGTGCATTAGTTTTTTTGTATTGTAGGTTTTTGAATAACCTTCTACGAGTACATTTTTGTGACTTAACTTGTCTAGATTATATAAGTTTGTCGATTTTAGATGTTTTAACCCCTGATTTTTTGTCGTGATCTAAACACCAGTGTCGGAATTGTGTGTGTGAGGTGGGGGCGTACATTACCCATTGAGAAATTGAAATATAAACATCTCATTTAAAAATTTGCATTAAATTTCGTCAAAATTAAAAAATTAAAAATTGTGTTCAAATTTGACTGTTCGAATAAATAGATGTCCTTCCTTATATTAGATTGTTCCGATATCATTGAATTTAAATTTAATCTCACTACTTAGCCTGATTTATTTATGTTTAGAAAGTATTAAACAACGAAGGTGATCATGATGCAATAGTGGAACAGATGAAGGCTATTGCAGACACACTTAATGATGACAGTTATCGGGCACTTGCCGAGAATCTTTCCTCATCCATGGATGAAATGCTCGATGGAATACGTGAAAAGTTTTTTGAAGTTGTGGAGCAGTCAAAACAGTGGGACAATTTAACTGAACAGCAGATGGCGCTGCACAAATGGGCTGCAAGTATGTTACAACGATTAGAAAAAAGTCAGGAAAATATCAAAGTTCAAGATCAATTGAAAGAAAAAAATGTAAGTTTTATTTTACCTCGTTCGGAATTTATGCATTTTTTAAAAATGATGAGGTTCTTATGACGATGTTGTTAATGGTAAAACGTTTTTGCAGTTTTGAAGAAATGTTGTGTTATTGGACATGATATCAAGAATACTGAACTTGTTACATGTCAAAGAATATTGATCTGTTTTTTATTCAGTTTTGTAAGGATAAATGAGGTAGAAGTTTTCTTTCTATAGAATATATTTGCAAAGCTTGTCTTTCATTTTGTCCCTGATAACTTAAGTTGGATCTACAGGGCTTAATTTTAAACAGCGCTTAGTTATCATCATCCTCTACATGGCATGATGGCAAAGAAACTGCTAATTTGAAATCATTTCTTCTAAGAATTAACATACTGCGATATAAATTCACTAAAATTTGTTGCTGAAGTAAAAATGGCACCTTATCATTTTATTTAAGTTGCCAGCTATCTTAAAATTTCGCAATAACCCTGGAGTGAAATTTTGCAGTTCATTATTATTATATGACATATTTTGAAATGTTTTCCAAAAGTATTTTTGGTTTTTTTTTAAATATTCGGAGTTGGTAGGTTGGATAGACTGGGTGGAATAGATGTGAGATTGTTCACCATGGCATGACCCTGAAGTAGAGACGCAATTGATTTTGTCTGCATTTGAAAGTATTATAATTTGATTTTAATGGAATGTTTATTTCTTATTTAAATTGTTTTATTTCCTCTAAATATATTTCTTTGTTAAGCAAATTAAATAAATCAATAAAATTTTTTATTGAATCGGTAATGAATTTCTTTTAATCAATGCTTTTATTTCTAATTACCATCTTTTGTTTCTTAAATAGCCCTAAATATCTGCACATTATAAAGCAATAATAGATGGGGAAGATTTTCATCTTTAATTCTGTTCGTCGAATTAGCAGTGCTAATCAGTATGCTAGTTTAAATGTTATTTTTTATGTGCATATGGCGTTTAAAAATTGATAATATTTTGCGGGATTAGATTTTAAAATTCGTTAAAGTTCTTAGTACGTCGCTGATCATGCGTTAAAATAGGCGGTAAACTAAATATAAACAAACAATGCATAGATTTTATTGATTTAAGCCAGTTGGTACCTAAGTTGGAACATCTGCAATTTAGTATCAAATAGCTAAGGGGATGGCATCGATTAATTAATGTTGTACTATTATTCTTCTGCATTCCAAATTCCTAAGGACATGCCCAGATGAAATTAAATTTTTGTTGGACATAGTCTTTAAAGTATAGTTAAAATTCCTTAAATAGTATACCACCATTAGTACAAATCATTTGGTTCTTATTGTTTTGACATTAAACTGTTTTTTTTCAAGCTTATTAACAAATTTGAAAATCGGAAGGTCTATTGGGGAACATGCTTTAATGCAATGTTGACGATTTCTATTAAAGCGTATTGCTGTAATTGAAGTTGATGAAGATACTTAATGTTCTAGTATTTATAAAGTTCTGGAACCATGGAAGGAGCAAAGTGCTATGAGTGTGTTTTGATGTGTGCAAGGGTACCCCAAACCCACTGAGGTGTGTCGTGAGCAAAGTCAGAGGTCGTGGGACAGCTTAAGTTAAGGGCCATGAGCAATTTCCACTGTGATTTCTACATTGCATTTCAAATCGAAAACTGAAGAGGCCTTTTCTTAAACTATTACCAATTTTACTTTTATTAGCAATATTTACAGTGACATCATGTTACTTAGCAAGCATTATAATTATAGTGTAAAGAGGCAAAAGATATCTTTCTTTGATTTTCAAGACACGTTTAAAATGCTTTAATGAATTTGCATTATTTTGGAAGGCCTTTAAAGTTTACATCAAGCATGAGTGGTATTTTGGCAAAATTGACGTCTACACTCCATTTTTCTTTCGAATGTGTTCCACCAAAGAACAGTTAAGCGCAACAGAATCATTTCTGTTTAGGAATATTAAACAGTTGATTATTTATAAGTATTTTATATTTAAACAAATATATTTAACATTGAGCTTAAGCAATTGACACTATAAATTTAAGAGTAATGCAAATAATTAAACTCGAAATTTTCTGTCATTTGCAAAAATGTATTTTACTATCTTGGTTTTTAATTTTGAAAGTTTTTCACAAACTATTATATTTTTTATCCGAAAAAATCAATTTTCGAAATTAAAGGAGTAATTCTCCATGTCTTTTCTTTCTGCTTACGCTAAAAATTGTCATCACAAAGTTTATTCAATGAATAACTATATTTCTTACCCATGAAGTTTTTTGTTTGTCCTTTTGACTTAATTTAAGGTAGTTATTATCGACTTAGCTTTAAAACAATGGAATAGAAATTTTTTGGAGAAAAGTAAAAAACTTTTTTATACATTTGTGAAATAATTGTTTAAAACCTTGCTCATAAAAATGTATCGGTCAACAACTAGTTGAATATTCAAAAATATAAGTACCTAAGCTGATGATACAATTATGGGCAAGGGGAAATAAAAATACATGTACCGTACTTCTAGTATTCTTCACATTGGGTATCAGGATGGGAAAAATTTTCATTGACATACCTTCATGCATCTTGTATATTACATAACGACCATGCACTGTGCATATGACAACATTAATCATGTCTTCTCTGGAAGTAACAGCTGCTTATAAATGCAAGACTTGTGTGAATTCATTCTATTACATTGGTTGATATCATATTCGCAAAATCAACCCATTACAAATATAGGGTTGATGCAAACGAAATATTCTGAAGCACATTAGATATTTTTGGATAGTTAATCTAGACACTCAAGTAATATATTCCAGCTGCCATACTATGTTAGAGTATGGCTTGTTGAAGATCACCAACTTTTGTCATTTTCTATTCTTCATGTATAAATTAATCGAGAATGTCAATAGCGACTATTATTTTTTGTCTTTGAAGAAGGAGTTTTCTCATATGTTCTGCTATCAATCATTTTGTGAATCTGCAACCTTACAGCATTCATCTTCAATACTTGGATGTCCTGATATTAAAGTACGCATACCTAACCTACAAAAAAATGTTTAAGGAACAAGCGAGCCAATCTGATAGTGGATTTTCTAACACAAATTCTCAAGATCTTCATTATTCTTCTCAAAATAATTGGAATTCATTAGTTGCAAGGCTCAATCTTAGCATGAGACAAACTGGATTTTTTTGCTAAATTGAGGAAATGAGGTATTGTTAGTGATAATATTTACTACACTTCATTTTGTGAAATGTCAATTGAATGTTTTTCTGGAAAATCTAGTGATAGAAAATGCAAAATTACACTAACTACTCAAGAGACTTTCTATATGAATTGTTTTCTCTAGATATCATTGACATCTGCAGATTTCGGAGCATAATTTGACCTCATATAGCTTTTGTAGGCTCAAATCAATGAAAGCAATCTATTTATTAATTATTTCATCACTAAAAAAATGCTTGCTGAAAACTAAGTCTTGATAATGTCTCAATTACAGCAATTAGAAAATGATCCAATTTAGACTATATTTTGTTCTCATGGATTTGGATAAACAGAAATAATCTGCTGACATTAAAATCAAAGTTTAATTCAATGTTCATATGCAATTCTAAAAGTTATTTGATTATTTTTGGAATCTCAATTTCGGATTTGTATATTCAATCATCTATTTAGGCCATAAACTTGATTTCATGATGTTTCCTAAAGTATTGTTTCTACTGTGAAAGTGACATCATATTCGTTTTAAGCAATGTCAAATTGACCAGAAATATCGAAAAAATGTATTCAAATAAGAAAAAAAGATTTTTTTTGTCAGTAATCATAGAATATTTTAAAACTGATCGTTCTGGTGAGTAGTATCGTTCTACTCCGAAGCGATTTTTTTTGCAAAGAAAAGTGTTATTTCATAATTTGAGAGGCGGCATTAAACCAATTTCGTAGGCAATTGAGAATTTTAAGGTTGAGTGCAACCACAATATTTCACAGTGTTGAACAGGTAAACTCCAGTGATCCCATAGCTCTTTTGATTTCATTCGACTAGAACATAGGCAAATTAATGAATGTGGCATTAACCGATTTTACAAAAACAAAATTCGAAATGAGCATTTTTTAACANTATTATTCTTCTGCATTCCAAATTCCTAAGGACATGCCCAGATGAAATTAAATTTTTGTTGGACATAGTCTTTAAAGTATAGTTAAAATTCCTTAAATAGTATACCACCATTAGTACAAATCATTTGGTTCTTATTGTTTTGACATTAAACTGTTTTTTTTCAAGCTTATTAACAAATTTGAAAATCGGAAGGTCTATTGGGGAACATGCTTTAATGCAATGTTGACGATTTCTATTAAAGCGTATTGCTGTAATTGAAGTTGATGAAGATACTTAATGTTCTAGTATTTATAAAGTTCTGGAACCATGGAAGGAGCAAAGTGCTATGAGTGTGTTTTGATGTGTGCAAGGGTACCCCAAACCCACTGAGGTGTGTCGTGAGCAAAGTCAGAGGTCGTGGGACAGCTTAAGTTAAGGGCCATGAGCAATTTCCACTGTGATTTCTACATTGCATTTCAAATCGAAAACTGAAGAGGCCTTTTCTTAAACTATTACCAATTTTACTTTTATTAGCAATATTTACAGTGACATCATGTTACTTAGCAAGCATTATAATTATAGTGTAAAGAGGCAAAAGATATCTTTCTTTGATTTTCAAGACACGTTTAAAATGCTTTAATGAATTTGCATTATTTTGGAAGGCCTTTAAAGTTTACCTCAAGCATGAGTGGTATTTTGGCAAAATTGACGTCTACACTCCATTTTTCTTTCGAATGTGTTCCACCAAAGAACAGTTAAGCGCAACAGAATCATTTCTGTTTAGGAATATTAAACAGTTGATTATTTATAAGTATTTTATATTTAAACAAATATATTTAACATTGAGCTTAAGCAATTGACACTATAAATTTAAGAGTAATGCAAATAATTAAACTCGAAATTTTCTGTCATTTGCAAAAATGTATTTTACTATCTTGGTTTTTAATTTTGAAAGTTTTTCACAAACTATTATATTTTTTATCCGAAAAAATCAATTTTCGAAATTAAAGGAGTAATTCTCCATGTCTTTTCTTTCTGCTTACGCTAAAAATTGTCATCACAAAGTTTATTCAATGAATAACTATATTTCTTACCCATGAAGTTTTTTGTTTGTCCTTTTGACTTAATTTAAGGTAGTTATTATCGACTTAGCTTTAAAACAATGGAATAGAAATTTTTTGGAGAAAAGTAAAAAACTTTTTTATACATTTGTGAAATAATTGTTTAAAACCTTGCTCATAAAAATGTATCGGTCAACAACTAGTTGAATATTCAAAAATATAAGTACCTAAGCTGATGATACAATTATGGGCAAGGGGAAATAAAAATACATGTACCGTACTTCTAGTATTCTTCACATTGGGTATCAGGATGGGAAAAATTTTCATTGACATACCTTCATGCATCTTGTATATTACATAACGACCATGCACTGTGCATATGACAACATTAATCATGTCTTCTCTGGAAGTAACAGCTGCTTATAAATGCAAGACTTGTGTGAATTCATTCTATTACATTGGTTGATATCATATTCGCAAAATCAACCCATTACAAATATAGGGTTGATGCAAACGAAATATTCTGAAGCACATTAGATATTTTTGGATAGTTAATCTAGACACTCAAGTAATATATTCCAGCTGCCATACTATGTTAGAGTATGGCTTGTTGAAGATCACCAACTTTTGTCATTTTCTATTCTTCATGTATAAATTAATCGAGAATGTCAATAGCGACTATTATTTTTTGTCTTTGAAGAAGGAGTTTTCTCATATGTTCTGCTATCAATCATTTTGTGAATCTGCAACCTTACAGCATTCATCTTCAATACTTGGATGTCCTGATATTAAAGTACGCATACCTAACCTACAAAAAAATGTTTAAGGAACAAGCGAGCCAATCTGATAGTGGATTTTCTAACACAAATTCTCAAGATCTTCATTATTCTTCTCAAAATAATTGGAATTCATTAGTTGCAAGGCTCAATCTTAGCATGAGACAAACTGGATTTTTTTGCTAAATTGAGGAAATGAGGTATTGTTAGTGATAATATTTACTACACTTCATTTTGTGAAATGTCAATTGAATGTTTTTCTGGAAAATCTAGTGATAGAAAATGCAAAATTACACTAACTACTCAAGAGACTTTCTATATGAATTGTTTTCTCTAGATATCATTGACATCTGCAGATTTCGGAGCATAATTTGACCTCATATAGCTTTTGTAGGCTCAAATCAATGAAAGCAATCTATTTATTAATTATTTCATCACTAAAAAAATGCTTGCTGAAAACTAAGTCTTGATAATGTCTCAATTACAGCAATTAGAAAATGATCCAATTTAGACTATATTTTGTTCTCATGGATTTGGATAAACAGAAATAATCTGCTGACATTAAAATCAAAGTTTAATTCAATGTTCATATGCAATTCTAAAAGTTATTTGATTATTTTTGGAATCTCAATTTCGGATTTGTATATTCAATCATCTATTTAGGCCATAAACTTGATTTCATGATGTTTCCTAAAGTATTGTTTCTACTGTGAAAGTGACATCATATTCGTTTTAAGCAATGTCAAATTGACCAGAAATATCGAAAAAATGTATTCAAATAAGAAAAAAAGATTTTTTTTGTCAGTAATCATAGAATATTTTAAAACTGATCGTTCTGGTGAGTAGTATCGTTCTACTCCGAAGCGATTTTTTTTGCAAAGAAAAGTGTTATTTCATAATTTGAGAGGCGGCATTAAACCAATTTCGTAGGCAATTGAGAATTTTAAGGTTGAGTGCAACCACAATATTTCACAGTGTTGAACAGGTAAACTCCAGTGATCCCATAGCTCTTTTGATTTCATTCGACTAGAACATAGGCAAATTAATGAATGTGGCATTAACCGATTTTACAAAAACAAAATTCGAAATGAGCATTTTTTAACAGTTCATTCAACCCTAATTAGATTACCGATAGGGAATGATTCAAACATCAATTTAATACTTAAAAATGTGAGATATGTATGTTGATAAGTGCATTTGCTTTCTAAAAAATTCACTATTTTTGAATTTTTTTGGCAATTTGCATCAATAGACATTTTCTAGAATTGCATGTGCCAACAAAGCAGACTGTTTTGTAAAATGCAACCCGGATTTCTTGAAAAGCGTTGCCAATTCGGGTTTTAAGGTTATTTTGCTTCTTTTTATAATGATTATTCGCGGTCCCCCTAATTGCGAACGATTATGAAGAAATACCTTTTGCATGGATGAATATTTTATCAAAATTAAATCATTAGTACAACAGAGGATCATCGTATTGTTAAAGCACAATCCGTTTTATTTTTTAATAACCTTTCTAACAATTGGAACTTTTATTTCCCCTCTCTATCATACATGTGTAACTTGAAAGAATTTATTCTCGCACTATGTTCGATTAACAGATAAGTATGATCTTTTTAAAATTGCTCTATTCCTGCTGTAATTATTCCTTTGTAACACTAAGACTACGGATATGAGTCGTTTTGACCCAAACCACAAGTTTTCGGTTAATGATTCATACATCATAAATGAAGTCCTATGATTTAACCTTCATAGATGTTTATGTTCCTATTGAATTAAAAATTTGAAAATCTTTCCTGGCTTTTGCATTAAACTTTGAAATCGAATGTATTTTGTTGTAATATCAGCTTAAGTTTCTCAATAATATTTTCTAATGTGTGTTGAATTTAGAAACTTGTTGACGAAATGGTAAATAAAAAGAATGAGGCAAAAGAAGTTATGGAAAAGAAAAAGGATTTAGCAAATAAAATTGGCGAAGCAACTCTTGTTGAAAATGAAAGCACTCAACTAAATGATCAGGTAAAAGATTCAAGATATTTATTATTAATACTAGAAAAGTGACAATAGGTCAAAATTACAATTTAGGATCTTTTGCTTACTTTATTATTCATTCATCAAAAACGCAGCATCCGATTATGTTGATACCATTGAATTTGTTATTTGTAGAAATTTTGTTTCTATTCTATGATCTTCTCTTTGAAAAATCAGATGCAAATTTGTCCTCAAAGGATTAATCACTATTTTAGTGTTAATCATATGACCAGAGTTGGAACCGGACCGGTTTTTCTGCCCGGACCCATATACCGTCAGCATAGGCCCGGGTGACAAAATTTATCGTTTTATACATCTTTCTTACATTTTCTACATGTACATGTATTCAACGTGCATTATTATTATATATCATTTGAGATCTCATTTCATCTACATATTTACTCTTGTAATTACTATTTATGTTTATTCAAGTTATTTATTCAAGCAGTAAAAAGAAGACACTGAAGAAATTCATGCGGCCACTAGCTATTTTAATCTTAACTTTAAATATGAATTATTCCTTCCCACGCCGATTTCCAGCTTTGGATATGAACTGTTGCTTCTAAAAATTTTATGCCGCTGTGAATTTACACTCTCTGAAACTTACTGCTATTCGTCGTTAAACTAGAATTGTACATAAACTAATATAAAAATTATTATTTTGTTTAATTTTAGTCTCTTTCCGGAGAAATATTTAAAACTGTTGTTCACTTTAATGTTTATCGTATGTTCAAAGGATGACAGTAATATTTACAGGAAACCGTTTCAAAAGATTCCGTTTGAATTAATGAGCTCTATAATTAACTATTTTCGATTTTTGAAATTCATTTATTTATGAAGTATTACTTTTTTACTTCTAGTTAGAGCATATCGAGAGTGAAGCAAAAGATCAAGTCGTTGTTTTGGAAGAATCTGTTAAAATCCAAAACGATTATGACGAGAAGATCAAAGAGCACAGTGAGAAAATTGAACTTCTTCAGCAAAGATTAAACAAGATGAAAACCAAAACAAAGCCAAGTAATCACGAGGCTTTTATTAAGTCCGTCAAAGAATTTCAGGTATCTTTTCATTTATCTAGAAATTGTATTCATTAAATATTCCTAAAATTCTAAAATAATTATATTATAGACAAGATGCATGAGGTCAATCCGTTTTGAATTGGTATGTAACATTAAATCGTATGGTGGCCATTTAAATGAATGAACTTTGCTTTGTATATTTCAAAACATTTTCTATAAGTCTTTTATAAAATTTCCAATTAATTTGTGAAAGTTTGTTAAGTAATTTATGCAATATTTCAGCGTTATTGTTTGAAAACTTGTAAAATTCAATTTGATATGTTTCTTTATGTCCCTTCTACAAATTATTTTTCAATCTAATCAAAGTAGAAATATTATATTTAAATTTATAGTAGGCAAAATTATTAACACAATTTTGAAGAACATAAAAAGGACACTTTTTGCAATGTGAAATTTATTTGATGATAAAATTATAATTGCTTAACAGCTTTGATGTGACAATTGATATTTTGGAGTATGATTAATAAACATCAGTTTGCTTTGATGCAATTTTGGGTAACTGTAATGCAGTTATGTCTGTTCTTGATGCTAAGTGATTGAAGTTTAGACAATGTGCCAAAATAAGCTTGTATATAATAGTGACTTCATTTTTAGACATTATACAATTCTTAAATGCCTGATTAATCTGCAAATGATATTCATTAAAAAATCCTGTTAAATCTTTAATATTTTAATGGCTTCTTGAAGATTACATATAATCTTTAATCTTTCTTAAAGATTATTTAAGATCTTTAAAAACCTTCCCAATTTCTTGCAAAGAAATTTTCAAGAAACTTTAAAGAATTCAACTAGGGTAAAGTCAGAAGTTTGTGGCATTCAGACGCGTTTTAGAACGAAGGCGAAAGAATAGCCACTCTTCTCCCCTTTGATGCTTTCATATTTGGGATATCTTTATTTTATGAGTTATAAGCCTTTGGAATTTGTTTAAGAAATATTTTATTATTAAAATCAATAAAAACGCTTGCATACAATAATTGCGAAAACATGCAAACTTACTTAGTACACTGTTTAATAGATTCTATCAAGATAAATCTCAGTATTAAATACAAATCGTGAATAGTAGTAGGCGTTCAAAGAGTTCAATGTGTAATAATTGGCTTTTCCAAAAAAGAAACTGCTATTTGGATACCATAGAACACAGTTGGCTTGACAATGGTATGATATATGATTCGTATCATATTTTCTAGACATCAATCCTTGGAAAAAGCGCAATGCATTCAGTGTCATAAATGGACAGAGAATTAACCTTGTTTAATGAACTTCCATTTCTCTGCAGAGTTGTTTTTCTTTAAATTCCAAATTTTTGAAATTCTAAAATTAAAGAAAATTACTAGTAACACTCAATTTCGGTTTGGGAATGTATTGCATTTCATGGTTTTCTGATTCTTAGACGGGTTAGACGTTACATTACCTCAGAAAACTGCATTTGACTGTTAGATGAGGCATGCCAAAAACCATAGAGAGTTATCGTGTAGACATATACGTATTCCAGCAAAACAATGCAATATGTCATGTTGCTAAAAATCAATCGAATTTTTTCAAAAAATAAATGTCGACGATTCACTGCCAATACCGTTTCTAAGTCAAACGTATAAAAATACCAATAGAACAACAGTTTCCAAATACAACTCAGCAAACAAACGGATGCAGGTGCAAATTTCTTTGGTTAGCCCTTTCGAGACCATCTCTGAAAATAGCGTGTTCATGAATTCCCATAAGAAGTTAAAGAAGCAAAAACTCGTCAGTATATTGCTCAGCAGAAATTAAATTGGTCGTAAGTTGCCACTCTTCATTAATCGAATCGAGATTTTGTGGACCTTGAGGTGATGTATCTCAAGCACATTAATTTCCACTGGGGTCATCGTCCGTGTCAGAATTATCTGATTCATCAGTGATATTCTCATTTTTGTAGTAATAATTTTCAAAATACTTTTCATCTATGTCAGTCATTTGATAAATCTTGCTCAGCAACAGAGCCACAATCTATCAACTGGAACTGGATATATACTCTGAAAACAGGTCATTGCAACAGCAAAGCAATTCACTGGTATTTGATTACTCAGCGAATATCACATCACTGATGGCTATTATTAAGCCGGGTTTGATTCCTATATAGAGCAATTACACGATTCAAAATTTTCCCAATGCTTTAATGAATTTTGTACCTGAATTTCCAAATATTAGCGATCGTCGGATTCACTGAAGTTTTAAGAGGAAATTCTAAAACACTTCAGAAAGGAAAAGAGAACGTTTTAAACGTTTCCTTCCCGAAAGGGTTTATTGTTTAAGCAAATGCAAAAATATGATTCATTTATGTCAGTTAATTTAAATTTATTTGTGTGTGTTAAATTTTTGTCTTGTATTACGAACAAAATTTGACTTTGAATAGTAGTTTATAAGCCAACTCCGACTTATGATACTGCCCTTACCGAAACCGACAGAACGGTATTTTTTCTTAAGCCGTACTGATCTCAAAGTTGAAATTACACCTAAAAGAGAAAGATTTCAAACTATAAAAAGTCGGATAAAGTGCCGAATTGTTTTTTTTAAATCAAGTATTACATAATGAACCCATGATCATAAGAAACATTATTATTTAAACATATGTATAAAAGTATGATATAAACTCGAATACGGCGACTGAAATTAACGGCTACGGATTCGACAACCGGCTCTAAAAAATGCCGACAGCTGCTCATTGTTGCTAGGCATCTTGTATGTTTGATGATGTCTAATGGAGTCTTAACACCATAAAGGTTTTTTTAAATTTGAATTCCAATTCAGTTTATGACTAAACTGAATACTTTCTCTCTGGCTATATTCAAATGTGAAAATAGCATAACCGACGCTGTTTTTACTATTACTTGACCCTAATTAACCCATGCAATTTTTTTGCCGTCTATAATGATTTGTTTAAAAAAATTTTAAACGCCTTGCCCAACACAACCTCTGGCCTAGCGTGATCTATCTAGAAAAAAGATCTGAATTGACTTGTTGCTACTGAGAGGAGCTTCACACCGCATTGTTATCTGAGCATTTGGTAATGGAAGCATTTGAAAGTTTATCACATTTCTCATGGAAAAAAATTATTCTTAGCACAATTTTCATCATAAATGCGGAGCAGATTTACCCAAGATGTGTACAGATTCAACGATTTCGAAATTTCCTAATAAACTAGGAGAAATTCTGCACAAGACGGATAATATTTTTACGAAGTGTTTTTTAGAACGAATTTTCTTCATAATATTGTTAACATTTTTAATTGGATCTAACAATAGTTTACAAAATATCAATAATTTTATTTGTCAATTTTCGTCTATGAATTTGTATTTATCAATTTGCAAATATAGCCATATATCATATTGATTACATCCGGAATTCAAAGTTTATTAATTTTATATGAAATTAGAATGTCCTCCCTCTGCAGTAGCTTTCTCCAACGTTAATTAAGTGTATCCAATTCCATTTATTTGGAATTTTAATTTCACTATTGTCTATTATTTTGTACTAAAATTTATAGTTTATTGAATTTTTATGATAATCATATTTTATATTATGGTGTTTAGGAGATAAAATCTGAAATAGAAGGCCATGAAAAAGAAATAAATGAAATCAATAAAAAAGGCCGTGAGCTATCTAAGAAAGGCGGGCGTCGACGAATGAATAGCACAGGCGTTTCAAAGGGTAAGGTGCGCCCAAGATCAGCTACAAAGAGACCCTCAGTTATATCGCCCATTCTAGAGTCAGGTTCACCCTCTCTCTCACGTTCACTCTGCAACTCAAGAGAAAACCTCTCACAGTCACGAGAAAGCCTCTCGGAGCTTTCTAAGCCAACTGATAAACTTGACAAATTTACATTTTTCAATGTGTGTACCTCTGAAATTTCATATCTACAGAATACTTCTCTTCCAGCAGACAGAAGAATAAGTTCTATTTGCTCTCATTGTGGTCATTCAGTTTCTATCGAATTCCCGTTTTTATCCAAAAATTTACCTGGAGAGTCTGTATCTGCTATTCCAAAAAGTGAACAATATGAATGTCTGGCCTTCTTACCCCCTTCCAAAAAACTCGTTTCTAAGGATCATAGTATCAAGAATTAATATTATTTAATATATGAATTAAATTTTGATTGTTAATTTTATTTTGTAATTGAGTTTTTTGTCTTATTAATTGTCAAATATAGTACATTTTTTATTTTGATTGTGAAAGTTATCATGCCTGGATCAAAGAAATAACTCCCACCAACATGAACGAGAAAGTCCACTAGTCGCTCTGCTCGGAAGCCATGTTCAATGCCATGTGTGACTTTCTCTGCTATGAATGTCTAGTGATCTTAGGTGGCCCATTGGGTATGCGCTGAGTCATTGCCATTTGAGCTTGAGCTAGCTTTGGACGAACTTACTTTAATTAGTTTTTATGAAATCGGGCCTTTTTAATTTATATACATGTAGCATAAAATATCAGCCATTTGCAAATTTTTCGAATACCCTATAAGAAGTTTTTTGTTATAAAAATTTAGACTCTTCAAATAATTTTCTTTACTAGTTTGAATAAATTTTGCAGTTGATGCGCTTCATTGTACATTTACTACTTTCTCGCAAAAATTGCCGTTACCTTAAAATCTTTATGCCTATCTTAATGTTTTTTTTCAAGATGAGATTCTTTAGGCTATAATTTATGTGGAATTCGAGTTATTTATGCATTAATCTTTTAAAAAAATTGAAAAAAATTACTTAGTTTTTGGAAAAACAATTATTTTCTAACTTGACGTCAAAGACAATTCTAAAAATCAGCAAAAAGATATTAACCTACAGGCTATATTCCTTTTTTTGGTAAGACCACCTGTATTAATAAAAAATCACTTTACTTGATGCTAATTTTTTTAGTATAAGTTATTGCTGATTATTGTACATTTTGAAAGAAATGTTTGGCAAAGTTTACAATCAAATACTAGTTGACGTCTTTACCAAAATTCATTGAGATGACTATCTAAATGTATTTTGTAAACACATGACGAAAGCTTTACAAGTTTTTGCTTACGCAATCGTATAGTGTCTTAGTAGTTGCTGGAAAAACAATAAAGAAGCAAGTGTTTTCTTAAAATGAGCAAAAACAGATTGCATAGCCTGTTTTGAAAATAGGCCTCATGTTAAATTGCCTAATATAAAAAATGATGTGACCTCTAGCAGTAGTTGGCGGGTCGAAATACTTTGGATTATTTCTTGGAATTATGGTTCATTGTTCATAGTCAATAGGATAGCGAGGTTGGAATGTCCCATGATTTTGCCAATGATTTCATCGACAGAGAAATTTGGACATTTTTGTTGAGTATTATAAGTTGCGTTAGCTACCAACTCGTTAAGTTGTAATGAAAAGTCAAACTGCGAAATTTCTTGGCGATAGCTAATGTCTTGCACAACGTTTTTCACTTGCGACTTCCCAGAAAATTGATAGTGAGTTGCTGATTGGATATTTGCACTCTTGCATCCAAGCACACTCTCGTCCAATCAGTGAGTATTCCTCTAAAATCAAATTTCACACGTATTGAATGAATTCCCTCACACAAAATCTTTATAATATCGATTCGATAATTTTTAGAAAGTATATTTTTGATTCTACCATCTAATCTTCATGTATACACATATACTAAATATTTGAAAATATATGTATGCACATAAAATTACTAAAAAAAATAATATTCTATGATACACAATTTATGCATGATTCATTGCATAGCCTTATATATAATGTATACATATATAAACCTTATACTGAATTTTGAGTGTCAATCATTATTTAAATATTATACTCCCTCTGTTAAATCCTGGGCGCCCTGCTGTTTATTAGTATTGTTTAATTAACATCACGATTTGGAATGTTGTTGTTATTTTGTCTAGCAAACAAAGTTCATGTCAATGTGGGGGATCTTGCCTTTTTAAATTGCTGGAGGAAATTTTGAGTATAGTTTAGAAAGTTTCTAATAATCGATATCAGATTTGCAAACAATAATTCAGTTAAAAGTCTCTTTAATGACATTTGAAATTGAAAATTCTTTCGGAATTTATAGAAGCAGACTTCAATAGCAATGGAATGTATAGATAAAATAAACTAATATTTTGCTTACATTTGTATTTATACTGTTCAACTTTTAAACTAAATTTTGAATTCTTTCATTGTGATTAATCGAAAAGCAAAAATTTCTTATTTTGAAAATTTATAACAATGGTTTAATTCGAAGAAATAATTTGAATTTTACTAGTCAATGGAAAAATTCCAAGAAAAAATGTATAGAAAATGGAATATAGTGAGATATGCAATATTTAATAGAAATATGTGAAGTAACCTAAGTCTGTCTTTAACATTAAGCAGTTTAGGAATTCTTAAAAAGTTTCAGTGGTTATCTAAAAACTTCTTAAATGCTTATTATTATTACTCAAGAAATAATAAAGGTATGCAAAATCTGAAGTCACTTTCGACACCGCGACCTCTGACTTTTTGTATGGCAAGCTAAGCTTTATTGTTGATTGAATAGGACTTTTATCTTTTCCCAAATTCTTAGAAGCAAATCAAGAGTTAACCTTTCCAAATACCATTCTTTAAATCATTTTAAAATTTTTTTATATATTATAGAAATAATTCATTGTTGCGATAGGAATAGTAATATTATTGACCAAAATAGAGCCTATATTCCTGACTTAATTAGGATCACCAATGAAATTTTTAAAATTTATTGTAATAATGAAATTTTGTGAAATCTATATTGTTTGTATTGTCAATTATAATTGACTGGTAGAAGACATACACAAAGGAGTATAAAAATATATTGGAAAAGAAAACAAAGGAGATGTTAATTTGATGATAGTTAGAAACAAAAAGCTGTTTAGTAGATGAACATGACAATGAGAAATTCGCAGAGCAATGGCAATGAGTTTGTAAAATATTTTAAATCCAATCACTTGTCAGGTTAAACATGAGAAGGTATTTTATGCAAGAAACTGTGCTAGCATTTATCGCATCGAAAAATACCAAAGCATTCTTTTTTATTCTAACGTAAAATGGAATTATCTCAACTAATGCAATACTTATATAATCAGTTTATAAATCCGCATATTTCATTCTGATCAAACTGCTCTCATTAGGATTTTGGCTAATACCTTTCGTTTAAGTTATGCATGTGTGGTTTTATAAAATAATATCCATTTATTGTATATCAAATATAATTTATCCAAAAAATTATTATTTTCTCCTCTGTTTGCCTCATAATAGCTGTCTGGTAAAGCTAAATTCTGAAATTACATTTTTCTCTTTCAATTTTTGAATTTTAGAACAATATTTTTATATGCAATGTTGTATAATATCATGGGTGAAACTTAAATTTTCTTTTTCATGAATTTATTATTTTGATTCATATATGTTTTTTCTTTCCTTTCATTTAATCTTTATATAATGCTTTAAACTTTACCCCCGGACCAATTTTAAAATTATCACAAATAGAAAATAAACGAAATTACTGTAATAACTATAAATTCGTATATCTCAATGCTAGAAGTCTCAATTCAAAAAAGAAATGATTTTCTAAACTAAATAAATAAGATAGGTCAAAACGCATTATATATATCTGCTCGCTCTCTATCTCTGGTCCCTCACTTCCCCATATATTCTCCCAGAACCTTACTGCATCTTCGCCTGCTCTAGCTGTAGCCTTTTCTCCTGCATCTAGTTCTTTGTAGAATCTTCCTTCTTGAGTCTCAAACTTTATATTGTCTCTTGCCTGCTTTGCCCTTGCCCTATATTTTCTCAGTTTCTCAGCTTCTGCAACTAATCTCTGCTTTAGCTCTTCTCTTGCAGTGTCTATAGTCTTCCCTTTACCTACCCTGCACCTGTCCTGCACCGCCTTACTTGTCCTGATCTTCCCTATTTGCTGCCTAATCTTTGCCACTTTATTCTCAATTCTTCTCTCCCATGCTGGCTTTCTGTCTCCCTTATCTTCTTGTTGTCCCATGCACCTGCATACACTAACCTGTTTATCTCTGTTACAGTCTTTCTAATAGTTTGTTAACCTTTGCTGTCTCTACTGCTAACTTGCTTCTCTTAATGCCTCTTGGTACTGGCAACCTACTTCTGTCTTCTATTTCTTTCTTCATCCTTTCCTTGATTGATGTCTCTGTTTCTACAGCTGCGGTTTCTGCTGTTTCTACCACTACTACTACATCTGGCACTTCATTTTTCTTTTGCTTCGCCTGTTCAGCTTTTCTTTTTCCCTTATTCTCATCCAGTTTTAACTTTCTGACCTGACCTGGAAGCCTCTTCTCTGTAACTTCTAATCCTGTTTCTTCTTTTTTCCGTTCTTCCAACATTCTCTTCCTATAACCCCTCTCATCTGGTCTGCTTCTTCTGTAACACTCCAATGCTATCCTGTTCTACTCATTTGTCCACTTGTGCCGTTGTCCATTGGTCTGTGTGGATCCTATACTGCCACTTCTCGAGTCCACACTCCCGATTATGGAGTTCGCCTGTTGACCGGAGATTCTTCGCACCCTCTGACCATTTATGGCCTGCTAGGGAATGAGGGATCGAACCGGCGTCCTCGCGGTCCCAGTCTAGCCTTCTACCCCTTGGCCACTAGGTCCCATTATTATTATTATTATTATTATTATTATTATTATTATTATTAGTATATATAAACTTTTGGAAAACACTATTTTTATTTGTATTACTCCTTAAAAATGTAAAATTATAATATATACACGTGAGACATCCACGCATACACACACACAAATTTCATTATCAACACTACTATGAATTATCACTAAAATTTAGCAAAAATTTTCTTACTTTCATCCATGATTACTTTTATAATAATTTAATTATTCTAGCAGGAGATAAAGAATTAAATCCTGGCCCAATCTTAGATGAATGTAATCTTGAAAATTTAGCGAATCATTATAAAAATAATTTTAAATATATTTATCTAAACGCCAGAAGTCTGAATTCAAATAGAAATCATTTTCTTAAAATTGCATCTCAATTTGGCTCAAATTCAATTTTTTCTATTACAGAAACTTGGTTAAACAATGATATTAATCCAAATTTGTTCAATCCAGATTTCGAAAATTTTAGTGTTTTTGTTAAAAATAGAGATAGTAGAGGTGGTGGCCTCATGCTAATTTTACCAAAAGTTTTAAATCCAATACGTAAGAAAGAATTTGAATCAGATCATTCTGTTTTTAAATCATTATGGATAGAAATTAAATCACCTACAAATTCTGCAGAAAATGAATTAATTAATGTTACTTTTAATCCAAATAAGAACTTTCTTGTAGACTATATAAAGTATAAATGCAATGAAATTTCAGATATTCCCAGCAATAATTACTCACTAAACATATTAGGTGACCTTAACATCAACTATTTAAATTTTTATGAAAAAAAATCATTGAAGGTATTATGCGCTATTTATAATTTAAAAATAATCAACACTCAAACTCCCACTCGAAAAACAACATTAATTGATTATTTTTTATCCAGTTCGGAAACTATATATAAGACTTATATCCTTGAATCCTTCAGTGATCACGCACTCTGTATTTATACTAGTAAGATTCAAGTTAAGCTTCCTAAATTTAAAACGAATTTTTCTAGGGATTTGAAAAATTATTCAGATGAGATCATGGAAAATTTACTTAAAAATGTTCCATTCGACTATATTTTTACTCTAAATTCTGGTTCCCACATGCTAAATTACATCGCGGCACAGATCAATCAAGCCCTAAACAAAGTAGCACCGCTAAAAACCCGCCGAGTAGTTAATAAATCACGACGCTTTAATTTAAGCACGACTGATAATCAAGTAATTAAGAATACCGTAAACATAAAGCAGAAACTCTTT
>CABFPE010000226.1:331937-374206 GCA_900660155.1 Hofstenia miamia | reverse complement strand
TTATTTGAATTAAAGCTGTCGTTGTCCATTTGTTTAATAAAATTATGAAACGTATAACACAATAACACAACAACAGAAAATATTGCTATTTACTAACTATTAATATTAATACAAACTTCTCTTAGATTAGTACAGTTTAATTTAGCAAACTGTTGTCTCAGAGAGGGACAAGTGTTTTTATCAGGCATGTGTGAGAAATTGAAAAAATGGGGTGAAGGACTGTTCCAAGATTTAAAACACTGACTTGGTTATTATGAAACACTGCGGGCAAATAACCCAAATGCAGTGAATGCTAAATTTTTGTTAAGCAATATGTTGAAAAATCAAATTTGTATTTTGAAGTTTTACGTTAGTATGTTATACTCTTCTAAAACTCAATTTACAGTTTTCAATTTTTGTGTATAGATTTTTACATAGTTTTCCAAATTGCTCAACATTCTTCTACCAAGCCAAACATTTGAAGAAACTTTTTATGAAGATCATAAAAATGTACAAAATTTGCATTAATTTAAATGGACAACGTCGGAAGAATACGGATAGCCAACAATAATGCCGCATTTGCCAACAAGGAAATATATTGAACAGTTAGCTTTGCTTTGGTAATTAGCTATAAAAACTACATTCGCACATTGTTGTAAAGCCTTGGGACTGTAAACAATTTCATTTAAATCATATTTCCTTAAACGGGCTGCAACAAGTGTGGGCCTAAATTTTCAGTTAATGTCCATCTCTGTGTTGTATTGGCTATCTACCTCGTTTTCAAAACTGTCAAAATCAATTTCTTTGGGTAGCCTGCTCTCAATTAAGCTTCTTCAATCTTTTAGATTTTATAGAGTTTCATTATAAATTTTAACAAATTTCATTTTGGAAGAACTACTTTCGCATGAAGGACTGGTAGGAAGGATAGTTATAGCTATCAAGTGTAATGTGTATATGGAAACAAACGTAGTCATGAATTTAAGGTGTTTGATTGATGTAGTCAGTTCAATCTTATTGAATTTGATTATGACTCTCCAATAAGTGAGCGAAAAATGAGGTAACCTCCTAAAATTCTTAGGAACCTGCCCCTTCTAGAAGCCCGCGTGCTCAGCAGGTTTTATATTTAAAAGTTAAAATAAAGTTAATACGATATAACCCAATAAACAATAAAATTGTTAGAAGACGTCTTATAATCGCATCTATGTCAGGGGTAGAAGGCATGTTTAACACGTTTAGAAATACCTTAGAATTCGTTTATAAGACGTCTAAAAGGTAACGTTTAGAAGATGTACCTTAAGACACCTTACAACGTGTTATACCATTATGAATGGATATAAAACGTCTTAGTTTTTTGGGTAGTAAACTAATTAATATTAACAATTGCTGTAATAGACAATAATATAAAAAATTATTACTAAAACCTTAAATTATTTTAATTGGTGATTACAATTAAAATTTCTAAATGGTACAGAACTGAAAAATATTCATGATGTGAACGATATTTATATTATGACACCAATAAATACCACAACTCTAACATTTGTACATTCTAAATTTTTTCATTAATGCATTAAATTATTTGTTATTTATAATTTAATTTTGAATACTTTCTAGCAGATTGATCTGTTCATTTATAAACTTATGCCATCCAAAAAGGTGAGATTAAACTAAATAATATTAAAATACCATTACTTTCAGTCCAATAGTGATTAGAATCCAAAAGCTTTATTAGATCAAATAGTATATGTAAATTGAGAAAATTTTTTATAATTTAGCAAATGTTTATTAAAAACTGAAATTCAATTCTAAGAATGAAAATTATATTTCTAATAATCAATATCCACTACAAAAAGTTAAAACCAACATAAACCAAAATCAAAATGAATTGAAATAATGGAAACAAAGTTTGTAAAGTGAAGCACAATGCATACTGTGAAGAAACAATAGAAAAATATTAGAAATAAAGTATCTACAAATACAAAAATATTTATGTATTTCTTGAAATAACTATTTGAAAAAACTATCAAACATGAAACTTTGAATCAAAATTTTTAATAAAATAATTCTTCAGATATCAAATCTTTAAAGGATAAAAATATAATAATATATGATCAACAAAAGATACCTATACTTACACTTCTGTATAAATTATTTAAATGAATATTGGAAATATAAATATGTTCCATGTTAAGATATGTAATACATTTACTTTTTTTTGAAAATATTGTAAATGCGGGTAATTTTGTCAATGTCACAGCATTATGCGCTAATGACTGTAATCAGAAGCCATATTTAGCTGTCCATTTTAGCAATAGTTCTTTGTATTTATAAATTTGTAAATAAGAAAATTGCACTTGTTGGTTCAATTTTGAAGAAAATTAATGATAGTGAGTAAATATAGTTTTAATTCACGAAATATATCATTTTATCATTACAAGATATAAATGAATATTTTTTCAACAAATATTTATTTAAATATATTTTTTTGCAATTGGCTTATTTATTAATTGCTTGGTAATTTTCAAATGATTTACTCTCCTGTTAAATATTTATCTCTAACTTATAAAACATAATTTTCTGGCATGTTTTACTTACTTTTTCCAAACTAAAAATAACAAAAGGTTTTTACAAAATTTGGTAGACATTCCTCTGCTGGAAAACTAATATAAAAATGGGCAGATATTTAGAAAGTATTTTGTAGAAGTTATGACGACCAATAAAAGCTAGGAAAAATCACCAAATCTCATTAACATTTTGATTAATAATCAAGACATTAGTATGATAGAAAAAATCCTCCAATGGTCAAAAAAGGTTTAACAATTACGTGGCTCATTGAAAATTCTATATCAATCATGCCATCACGACATAAAATATACAGGTTATATGCTTATAAAACTAAGAAACATAAACACTCCTACTTTCAAACTTTGATCGTAAACAGATAAGCGTAATCAAAACACACACAGCAATAACTCATTATGAAGAACTTGTATTTAATTGTGCTAATGCTATTTTGTTTCACTGTTGCAATGTCTCGAAAATTAATCGCAGATTCTGGTGAAAGTACATCGAATACTGAAACAGTAGATTTCTGCAATAGATGTAAAGCACATGGTGGTAAGAAATGTTTACTCATTCATCGCTTATGAAGTACATAATTTATTGTTTTATTTAAACGTTTGACTTATGAACAATTGCTTTACCTGGATTAACTAATTATCATATATTTAGAATTTGATTAGTTTTTTACATTTCATAAGTTTAAAAAGTAGAAGTCTACAAATGCTAAAAACTTAACTATGTTTACTTCTAATGAACATTCCAAAATTGAATGCAATTAATAATGCTAAGTACATTAACTTTGGATCCAGATACTGTTCAAGGTATTCAAAACAAAATGTCTGATAAGTAATATTTGTTAATAATAACATCATGAACATTTAAAAAAACTTTCTATATAGACTGTGATTTTTGATCTAGCGCATAGGTAAATTGTACATAAAAGGTTTGCATGATTTCACCGCTTTCTAGCAGTATATATATAAACGTCTATATTTTATATACTCAGAAATCATTTCATCAAAGTTTCTTTTGACTATTCACCAATGCAGCAGAGGTATTTTCTGGGATTCTCTTGTATATTAAAACATTCAAGCTCATCTCCATTTCAGATTTCTTCATTTCGTCACAATTTTTATTTCTTAATATGAAAACAAATAGAAGAAGTTTTAAGAAATATATATATATATATTTAATTTAAGTATTATTAAATGTCCCTAAACATATTTTTAATAAGTCACCTTACAAAATCAACACGCTCTTTGATATAAATAATCTTTTCTATGCAGGATAAAAGCACAAATTTTTTGAATAGCAATACTCAATAACACTTAAGTTTCTCTTTAGTCTAATATAAATGATCTTAGATAGATGGTTAAATTTCAAATTTCCTTGTCATATTTTTTTTGGATATTTTTAGAATCGTGTATTGCGGATGAAGAATGCATCTCTGGTGAATGCCTATGTAATTTTTATGATTATCGTTGTTTGTAGTTATTTAGCCCGTATTTGCGTAGGTAGGCAAATTTAATGACTCCATTAAAATATATTTTTTTGAAAAACTCTTTGTACAACATTGATTACCCCTAACAATCACTTCAAATTAAGTTGATGAATGCAACTATGCATTACTATTGTGATATTTCAAATTATTCTTTCTGTTCTATCTCATTGTGTTGCAAAAGAGACATTGCCGCCGTTCATATTTGTTGATATTCCCAGTGAATTTTCAATTTTCCGTTGGTTTGCCACCAAGCACAAGCATCATAATAACGTGCTTCTCATAAAATAAATTGTAAATGATTTTTTTCTTCCACACTGCGTTCCCGAATTCTCTTATCATTCTATCCACTATAAATTTACCAGAATTATAATAAATAGTTAGAGTGGACTTTCTTCTTTTCTCTTCATTATCAGCAGCTAGTGTTGGGTTTAAAGCAATATGACATTTCGTTTTTGACTTGGATCATAACAAAAAAGCGTAATGTCCTCAAAGACAAATATTGAAGAGGCAGATTCTGACATCTGATAATACTTTTTAGAAATGTTGTCTTAGTGTTCCCAGCATTTCAGTCACTTATCCATCAACTGATTTTCTACTAAAGAGCTTATTATTAAAGTTCTATGGAATTTGATAATCTTCAGTCAATCATAGTGGAATCCTGAGGGGAAATTGAGATTGCAAACATACAGTAAATATTTATGCATCTTTTATTGTGTCATCAAGCATTCACTTGATGCATTTCTGACATCAAGATTGATGAATGTGGTCTTAATGTTCATAGCTTGTGAAAAGGTAAAAAGTGTTCATTTTAAGGAAAGTTCTGCAGCAATAATTTTGTTTTTTTGGAATGGTAAAGTTGCATTGTTCATGATTGGGAATCTTCTATTTTGTTAATAACTGGGCGTTTGATGAAAAATTATGTTACATGCAGTTTTTTCTATTGGCTTATAAATCTTCGCATTTTACGGTAATAGACATTTGAATCAATTTATAGTAAGATGTCACTAGACTGAATTCGAAAAAAATATACATACAGTATATATTGCATTAGGTATGCAATGATGATCAGCACTTTCTTCAAACTGTTTCCTGCGCTCGAACAAACTTGAATCAGTTTCTGATGAACTATCATTCTTCTAGCTTTACTATCAATGATTCAAAATCTAGAAAAGCAGTAATGTTACATAAAAGCTATATGTGTGAAATTGAAAGAATAATGCACAAAAGAATAATTTTAATTTTCAAAAAGATTTTTTTCTTGCTAATTCTATGAATTTTATTATGAGGTCATAAAACACCTAACCTAGGCATTTAAAGGCTAAGTACCATGGTTTATTTCAATATATATTATATTTGTAAATGCCATTTGAATAAAATTTTATATTTATTTCAATCGTTCATCAATTCATAATTTATTCTCATTACTAACAGTTAAGAATAGAGTATTATTTCGCAAATTATTGATTCTTAAGTGGAAATCCTCAATAAACTAATGATAAATATTTAGTTCACTTTACCTCGAACAAATAAATCTGCAACCACAGCACAGATTTCAAAATTAGCATAAACCTAAGTCATATTTCCTTCGTAAAAAATAAAATTTGTATACGATAAGGTGTTTTACATCACTAACAAGTTTCTAGTTTAATCGAGCTCTAATTCTCATTGAGTTGACTATTAAATTTCTGTTTCTAAAGCACAGAATTTATTCGAGAATTATACTTTAATTTAATTGCTTCAAAATTCATTTTGTTATCATTTTTGTAAAATTTGTAATATCATTTTAAAGTAAAAGTGCAATTAATTATAGATACTTGACAACCGTCATGTTTGGCATAAAAATTATGCTGTATTAAATTTTTGGTTCATGTTCAGTCACATTTGAATAGTAAAAGCAGAAATTTTGCAATTATTTACTTTTTGCACATAACACTAAATATTTAGATATGTTACCATGTGATTTTTTTCTAAATGTTATCAACTATCAAATATTCTTGCTCAATATTAAAAGTTTGAATCACTGATGGTATTAAAAATAATTGACATCCAAAAAATTGATTATTAAATTTATTGATAAGAAACCTTCCTCCAATAAACAACACTTAAGTGTTAGAAATACTAAGAAAATAGTGAAAGTTACTATTCA
This sequence comes from Hofstenia miamia, assembly GCA_900660155.1. Classification (NCBI taxonomy): domain Eukaryota; kingdom Metazoa; phylum Xenacoelomorpha; order Acoela; family Hofsteniidae; genus Hofstenia; species Hofstenia miamia. Next base: position 368,018 of record CABFPE010000226.1, on the reverse strand, counting down.
AAAATACACTAGAGAAACCAGTGAAAAAACAATAAGAACTTGTACAACTAAGAATTACAAACTTCAAAAATTTTTCCGTATTCGTTATGTAACGAATGCTATGCAGATGTTCGGTAATAAAGATCTTAGGCCCATTTTGGGTTTTCCAGTGTTCATATGAGTATGATGAATCTTCAGATATTTGCGAGACTAGGTGATATTTGAAAACTCCGGCAAAAGAGCACACTAAAGGGCAACTCTATTCAGAATTGTATGGACATGGATACCTACCTAAGCCTTAAAATTCTAACTTAGTAATATAACAATCTTAAACCTAAATTCGCTTAAAGCTGCTTCAATAAAATCTTACGCTCAATTCACACCCCAAACTAGTTATTGTTTAAGAATGAATTTTACATATTGCGCTCAAATTAATAGCAAAGGACCTCGACCATCATAAGTCTGTGCTGAATAAACATAAACACACAATATAACCGGACTGCAGGAAACCAAACCGCTTTGAAATAAATAATTTATTACAATAGAAAGCCTTTTTGTACTCTTTACATGATTTCTGTAAGTTTCAAAAACCAGGTTTTTGACAAATGATATAACATTTAAGTCATTTGTGATATTTAATGGGCAGAGAATTATACTTAATGCGCATTAGCGACAATTTAAGTCCTTTGTAGACAACATGTGGTAAAATAAATGGATGTTCTACTCTAATAATCACTATGTACTTGTTTTTTCTTGACAGCAAAAACATTTCAAGGGGTGAATTTTTAACGTACTTAATAAGTGAATCAAGCTGTACAGATGTTTACAGTTTACCCGATCCTGATATATTCCTAAGAAAATGGGGGATATTTCCAACTCTGGCTGTCATACTTTGAATTAAGTATCTGTTGCCTGCTCAGACTACAACATGCAAGACCATGCAACAAAATTACACTGCTGCCCAGGTGTTGCCAACAAATAAATATTTTGTCATAATTCACATTACGATTCTGATAGCTTATGACCTAACTAACAATATTTTCTTTTTTGAAGTGGTTTTAATTACATGATTTTTAATTATGACACCAATGAGTACATAATAATTATGCACTCCCTGGTGAACATCTAAAATATGTCAATCTGTTTGTTGCTTTGGTTGGAACAGATGCACCTGCGGCACGTTCATTTAACATTAATTTCTTTATATTTAGATCAATCCCATTCATTACACTTGGGGTTGTTAATTTGAAAAATTTCCATTCTGCAGAATCCCTGGACCATTGTGAAACCCTATTTTTTTGTCCAGGTGTGCACTTTTCCTACGTTATCATCATGGAATTTTGTTTTTTGTCCGATTGTCGCACATTCGCATTGGAATTTTTTCCCATTGCCATGGTCATTTCTATTAATTACTGACTCTTAGTTTTGTAGGCTTTTTGGTGCATTGTAATTTAAAATATAATCACTTACTATATATTCTAAGACTAGCTTACGAAATATCAGTTACTTATAACTTACTGCCTACTATCTGTATTTTAACTGAAATGGCGCAAAACTCCGGATTTCTAATTATTCGGAGTTTGTTAAAAGAAAGATTATTTTTAGGCAATTAAATATCCCAGGTTTTAATCGTAAATTTCAAGATTTTCTGATTTTTAGAATGAGAAAGGAATACGAAAACTTGTGAAATTTTGAAATTTATTAGTTTTCTAAAATTTTGTAAAGTAACAATGTACGATGATTTCATATTCTGGAATAATATTTTCTAACAACTGTTACATACATGTGACTAAGTTTTTAAGTGCGAGTTTTGATAAATTTTTGTCAAAGCATTTCAAAGCATTTCAGTGTTGAAATTAGAGTTATTATTCTGATATATATATATATATATATATATATATATAAGAANATATATTCAAGTGTCTTAGTCGCGATATACAGGGTGTCCACAAAGTCTCTTTACAATTTGAAAAATTTATTATAAAAGCAATTTATGAGATATCTTTAATAAAAATTTATTAAATTTTTTTAACAATATTTAATAGACCGCTACATGAGTACCATTAGTTGCACGATGGACATCAAGTTTTCCTCAGATGTTCCTGGTCGCCCGCTCCTTTCTCCATAAATTTCTTGTGCCATGCACGAATGGAAGGACGGGATGGAGGACCTCTTCCATACTTATTCCGGTAGTTTCGTTGAGTCTGAACATCCTATTTGGTTTCATTAAGCCACGATACACATTGTGCTTTTTCTTGAGGAGTAGTCATTTTGGTACGGCAATATCTTATAATTTTCAATATCGTATAATGTAAACTGCATTTGTAATAAATTTTTCAAATTGTAAAGAGACTTTGTGGACCTTGTAGACTATGAGAATTAGACGCTATTTCACATAACTTAACTCTAAAAGTAATAATTTTTATCCCTGAATTTAGAGAAAATTGAAAAAATCAATATAGAAGATCGCAGTAAGCCAAAATTAATTTGGGATAAACTCAAGTTCTAAAATCTTATTGGTTCATGATGCAAATTTAATAGAAACTTTTCACACATTTTCACTATTTGACTTTTTCTTCAAATTAAAGTAAGTTTGCTGTGAATTTAATTCAAATATTTGTTCATGATCTCTCATAAAAGTTCCACATATTTTCAGGTGATATTTTGCCACACTACCAAACACGTTTGAAAAATGAGTTGTAAAATATCATCTAATAAAGGAATATAACTATTTTGCTAAGCCTTTGCTTTTAGTCAGTGATGGACATGGCCTTTTTTAGATTTTTGGCTATTGGATTACAAAAAATATGGCAAGCTTTGAAAAACTTGGATGTTAATATTACGCAATTGTGCACGCAAATGAAACCAAGTGCATGGAAAACTGTAGAATCTCTCATAAATTTGGAAAACAAATAAATTAAAGACAATAACAATGTTTTAGGAAGTAAAATTCAAATATAATAGGTTAGTAATGAAAAAAAACGATTGTTTAGTATTTATTAAATTACAATTGTAAATGAGGAAACGCTTATATATATAGACTCTAATTATTAACACAACAATCACAACTTCTCTGAAAAACTAATCGGTAATGCTCTTGAAAGTTATTCCTACACATTGCCCCAGGATATTTCTTGTTACGAAAAATTTCTTTAGCGAGCTGGCGTACGAAAATTGATTTCGCGTGCTATCTTAATACATGGCANCCCCAAGATATTTCTTGTTACGAAATATTTCTGTCGCGAGATGGCTTACGAAAATTGATTTCGCTTTCTATCTTAATACATGACATAAAAATATTTTTAGCAATTGCTCTAAATTAACTTGCATTTTTACACCGTCACGAAATCTTTCTGAATGGCGAAGCAATGTGCATTGTAGTGCAGNTTCGCGTGCTATCTTAATACATGGCATAAAAAAATATTTTTAGCAATTGCTCTAAATTAACCTGCATTTTTCTTCCGTCACGAATTCTTTCTGAATGGCGAAGCAATGTGCATTGTAGTGCTGCCTTTCTTTAAAGGAAATGTTTGCTAGATTTTTGGGCAAATGCAGTTTATTCGACCATATATTTTCTTGAGAAGTCATAGAAAAAAGTATTTATGACTTGTCATGCGAAAAGGGCACTATCCGGATTATTTCAAATTTTTCAATTTTTCTGGCAAATTAAAAAGTAATGGTAAACATTATATTTTACAGGTAAATCATGACAGGAAGTATTTTAGCTAGCCGAACAGGTGATCTTCTCTCGCTTTGTTTTAGTTTTCCACCGTATAGTCCGCTTCACATGCTGAAAAATTTTAGGGCTATCTGTATTCTATTTAAACGAATGCAGCTCTCTATTAAAGCGCCGTTTTCTCAAAATTACTTTTTGGGTGACTGGTGACATTTTAGCGATTTCTCTAAATTGATCTGCATTTTTATGCCATCACGAAAAAGTCTTTATGTTTCTTAGTGTAGTAAACAATTCAAATATCAATTTTACGCCATGATTGATATGAACTTTTTTGATAAAATTTTAACGCATATGTCAATGCATGCCAGATTCAGAAGCGCCTGAAGTCTAAAAATTTATATAAATTATCTGTGATCGCAGACTTTGATATGTTTTGGGTTTAGGGTTAGGGTTAGACTTCTAAAGCTTGGTCTCAGCCAGATATAGATTTGGGACGAGTCGGCACATTTGGCAAGTCTGAGCGGGTGCGGGTATAGATCAAGATTTTTCCAAAGTGGGTACTCATGGGGCAAAAGTTTGGCAAAACCATTTTTGAGTTGAGAAGAATTGAACCAAAGAACTGCTCGTTTTAGAGATTGTAAAAGTAATTTTCTTACATCACACTTACATACTTGATAATATTTTGATTGACTTGGAAATTTTGAAAAATCAATTACCATGTGTTTCCAACTCTTAGCGAAACTTCATCTTAAATTGATAAGGAACTTCTAAATTATGAAGGGTAATTTCATTACCTACAGGTAAGTTGGATATACCATTGTGTTTTATAAATTTTAAATAAAATGAAATGTTATATTTTAGTAAATTATGTTAAAATACTTTGCTAATGTTTCTGTAAACCAAATATACTTATTCAAAAACCAACTATTGATGATAAAAGTACTCTAAGGATGGAATTATGTACTTCAACAGGCATTGCGATATTGTTCATTCATATGAATGTACATTCTATTTTTTCTACTGAATCCATATTATTCATATATACAAGTTGATATTTTGCTTGAGTGGATGTAGGGGAGGGGGAATGAAAATTTTATTAGTCCTGATTAAATTGATATAGGAATTCCACAATATTTTATGCAGCCTTGATGTTATGATCTGCAATAGCAATATGTAAGGAAAAGTATTAAGTATCATATTTTATATGCAGCATGTTAGTTAAAAGCATACTTTTAATCTTAGGCAAATAAAAATCTCCTATAAATCATTTCATTTTCCAAAGGTGCTTCAATTTCCAATTTAATTAGAATTTAGTTCTGATTAAATGGTACTTGTCAGTGGTGAAACTTCTTATCATCTACAAATTTGCAGAATAAACAATGATTAAGTTTATGTGCTTTGGTTGTAGTTGGAGTGACAATAAACTAAATGACCTAATATTTATCATTATGTTATTCTAATTTTAGGTGTTTGTAATAAGCATATGAAATTTGATTTAATGTATAACTAAATATATTTTTATTAAAAAGGCAATTACAAATAGAATGTATATATGATCAATAGTATGGAGTATTAAATGCCCAAGTTAGGTCCTTCATGACCCCACAATTAAATTCATACAGTTAGCAAAAATAATATGTTCTTGTTAATTGAATATTTTAATACTAAATTATTGTTTCACTTTCTCACTAATTGTACTTATGTAACATTACTGCTTTCCTAGAATGTTTAAACAATGCTACCAATTCTAGAGAATGAGAGTTCAGCAGAATCTGATTCAAGTTTGCATGACTGCAAGCAATAGTTTAAGAAAGGTGTGATCCCCTGGAGATTTTTACTATTTGCAAACTTCATAGAACTTCATTTTTTCTGCTTAGTAGTAAATGCATTTTGTGAAGAAGAGAATGAAAGTGCTGGGAACTCTTAGACAAAGGTCAATGCAAAAATCAGAAGCTCACACTTCTACATTTGCTTCTCTGAAGAACAGTTTGCTTTCCAGCCTAGATCCACGTACAAACACCAAGTCATCTTGATAACCTGGCATTAAGCAACTCATGAGACTGCTGTTTGAAAAAGGCAATTCAAATTTTGTTCTTGTAATTCCAAATAATTGTAGTGGACAAAGAGTGGACAGAGGAAAATGTTTTTGCACAAGAATAGGCGTAATGTACATATTTCAAATTGAAATAAACATTTATGAATGTGTAAAGTAAATGAAAGTAATCAATGGAAGCCTAACTCTAGTGTAGGTAGCTTTGTGAGTGAAATGGACTTGATCAATGTTGATTAAATGGTTTATCCATATCTGTTCCTGCAAAAAAAGTAAAACTTTTTGGAGAATAAATTATTTGAAAACATGTACTTTAATTTTATATCATACTCAAGCAACTGATGATTCCACATGAAACTTCTAGAAGAGTATCATTACATGATTTGCTTGGTGCACAGATAATACTTTGTACTGTGATAATATAAATTCATAATTGTGTTCAACATTTTAATTCTCAAAGGTTGTTAAATTTCATTATACAAAGAGCTTCTAAAAGTTATTTTAAATAATTGGCTGGAGTCAACAAATGACCTTACTTAGGCAAAAACATACTACAACTTGTAGGTATTTCTAGGTAAGGCCATACACGCACTTCCAAAAAACTTAATTATGCATTCTTCACCAGCATTGCAATCCTCATCAGTATTGCATTCATCTAAAAATATCAATTCATTTCAATCAAGCCAACTGTGACATTGGAGTACGCAAAGCTTTCAAATTTTATTTTGACTCGTTAAATAATAAAAATTTCTGTAAAAAATGAAAAATAAAAATTCTAAGATCTTGACATGCATTTTTTAGATCTATTTTCTCAATATTTTCAAAAATTTTCGCACATCACTAAAATGTCCACTTGTCAAAAAATCCTGCGTACGCTCCTGAACTGTGACAATGACATTTTTCAAATTTTAATGATCACTCCTGACAATATTTAAATGCTCTAAATCACTTTTGTCTGAATCATAGCATCTAGTTTTCTAATGTAGAACTGTCCTATAATTTTACGAATCNGCACTAACTCCACTTGAGAGAAAAGACGCCGAGTATCTGAGGATAACGATCGTCTCAGACACAACTTCATTAAAAAGTTTAGTGAATTCATTCTCGCTTCTGAGCAGCTTAATGTTATTTTTTACTAGAGCTGCACTTTCCATCATAGTGGAAATAGTCGATTTCGTTGCCTGCAAAACGGTATTCAATTCTTCAAGATTTCGAACAAAGCATCAGCAATTTTCAAGCCAAGCAATGTTTTAGCTTCTGAAAAGACGTTGTAGAGGCCATGGGCCTTTGAAACCATATCAGCATGTGAGTCNATAGCATCTAGTTTTCTAATGTAGAACTGTCCTATAATTTTACGAATCAAATTCTAATAGTTCTGACCAATTTTCGCCTTGACTTCTAAAATGTAATTAATGTCATTATTCTAGGTAAATTAATGCCTATAATGGAGAACAAAACATTTGCAAAGCATTTTAGCCTAACTTCTACGAAAATCATTAGTGTAAATTGTCCCATCTAACAGAAATGTATTGCTTACCGTTAAAATTCTATCTTAAATGCCAAAATTGCCATTGTCTTTTATACCTAATAAATCTGATGGATATAGATTCAATATATACAATTTATGTTTCCTTACTTAAATGTTTTAAGACATTGCCTTCTGTTTGCATCATATGTACAATTAGCTTAATTAATTTCAGAAATAGAGCAAGTTTTTTAAAATGCTGATTCAAATGTTGGGCTCCTGTTCTCGTGAGTCCCTTGAAAATGTTAGTTTAGTTTAAGTGTTGTACCAGTCCAGCCCCAATATAGACTGAAAAATTAGCACTAGACTGAATTAGCACTACTTTAAATATTTTGGCTCTAAACTTTTCAACTTAAATCAAAATATTTCAAGATAAATGTTAAATTATATAGTGCATAGTAGTGAGAAATATGTAAACTTTTCTTACAGTCAAGCACATTTGCAAATGATCTTCCGTACATTGCAATAATTAAACAAAATAACAGGAGCACAACTAAAATAAGGTTCTTCATAATTGAATAATTGATAAAGGAATGGTATTGACTCAATTTATCTGTTTATGTTCAAAGATTAAAATTAGAAGTGTTTATATTTCTTAGTTTAGTAAACAATCCAAATATCAATTTTACGCCATGATTGATATGAACTTTTTTGATAAAATTTTAACGCATATGTCAATGAATGCCGAAGTCAGAAGCGACTGCAGTCTAAACATTAATATCAATTATCTGTGATATACAGTTTGATTTGTTTCGGTTGAAAAATTGAACCAAAGAACTGACCGTTTTAGAGATTGTAAAAGTAATTTTCATACATCACACTTACATACTTGATAACATTGTTGGAGATCCATTTTAAATATAGGAAAGGTCCATTTTCGTAATTTTTCCTCAAAATGCGATTTCTCCAAATTTGTGAATTTGATTAACATAAAAAGCATCAAAATACAAAAGCAGTGTTTGCGTAAACAGAAACTTGATTTCTTACAAAGATAACAGCTAAACAATACAATATATTCAAAAACTAAACGTATATTTCATTGTAAATGAAAAACAAACGCTGGTCTGTAAAGTAAGAAATAAGTACAAGTAAACTACTTGGCTATGAATGTTGGTCAAGCTTCTCTTTGGGAATGTGGCAAATTGCTGCACTGTTAAGACGTATCTGGGATATACGGTTTCTCAACTAAGTCTTAAGTCGACGAAGATAACTGAAAGAACGCTCTGCTTCACAAGCTGATAATGGGCAGACAAGGAGCAGCCGAAGCACTAACTCCACTTGAGAGAAAAGACGCCGAGTATCTGAGGATAACGATCGTCTCAGACACAACTTCATTAAAAAGTTTAGTGAATTCATTCTCGCTTCTGAGCAGCTTAATGTTATTTTTTACTAGAGCTGCACTTTCCATCATAGTGGAAATAGTCGATTTCGTTGCCTGCAAAACGGTATTCAATTCTTCAAGATTTCGAACAAAGCATCAGCAATTTTCAAGCCAAGCAATGTTTTAGCTTCTGAAAAGACGTTGTAGAGGCCATGGGCCTTTGAAACCATATCAGCATGTGAGTCATTAGACATAACCGACAAAGACTCAAATACTGATTCATATTGAGCTGCTGCAATGGATTTACCACGGCACAACCATTTTGTTGGACACAAGGTCTTGAGCATAATGACATTAGAACTTTGTGATTTATCTACAGCAATCTCATTGAAGCGCTTCTGATATTTACCACTACGTGTGTATAGACTACTAAGCTCCTGCAGCCATTGAACTGAGTCACGTACTAGTAGGTTACATGCAACTGCGGCCATCATAACTAAATTGGCACTGTGTGGTCCACATCGAAAATGAAGTGCAAGTGGATACTCTCTTACAATGATAGCTTGACATCCATTGTAATTGCCTGACATATTCAGTGCTCCATCTTATGTTCGAGCCCTAAGCTCATTCATCGACAGGCCTAAGCGCATTATAACATCTTTAATGGTAGATGCAAGAGCATAACCAGTAGTAACTGATTGTTCATAAGAGCCCAAAATTCATGACCCTCCAAATTATGATCGACATATTGAATACAAATACACTCCTGTTCATTTGAAATAATATCTTGCGTACCGTCAGCCACCAAGCCGAATGTCACAGATTGTTCTTTTATATCTTTCACAATTTCTTGCAAAATTGTGTGTGAAAAAATTTTTGAATTTCCTCTATGCATCCATGAGACAAAAAGTTTGTTGTCTTTCTTAACCAAGACTGCATTCCCCTTATCGTATTCTTGCTGTAACATTAACAACTGCATTAGATTACCTTCAGTTTCAGGTTAACCCATAAAAGCCAAACCCTATCGCAGTAGAAGGCGCTGAGCGTATCACCTTCAATAAGCATCTTCGAGAATATGCATGCTCTTTGGCAAAAGCAGAGTTGAGCTGAGCAGAAACAGGTGGCTTTTGTTGCTGCAGAATGTAGAAACTGCTTCTTTATGACAGTTGCTATTTTCATGTTGATGAAATTTATCCAATGTCTTCTTCCAGTTGGTGAAACCAGATGAAAGGAAAGACGTCTCAGTCTTTGCTTGGCTATTAAGAAGATTATTTTGGTTTGCTTTAGCACAATAAAAACAAAGAATCCCATCAACAGTTGAGGAGAAATGTAGCCAAGAATATCACTGATACCAACCAGGGGCGTACGCAGGATTTTCTGACGGCGGACATCATCGTCATTACCCAATGCCCCGCAAAAATTTTTGAAAATATTGAGAAAATAGACTCCAACTCCAACAAATGCATTTCAAGATCCTAGATTTTAAATTTTTCAATTTTTTACGAAATTTTTTTTGATTTATCAAGTCAAAATCAAATTTGGAAGCCTGACAGGGGGGACATTCCACCATGTCCCCCCTGCGTATGCCACTTATACCAATCCTTTTGAAATTGTAGAACGGTCGTTCTCTCAAGTTCTCTATAGCTGTAAGTTATGCTAGGTACTGTGGTTTTATTAATCTTATTAAAGTTATCAAGATCCAGCTGTAATGCTGAATGACTTATGACACTTGAGAATGGGTCCACATCTGTCTCTGAGGAAAAATTTACATTACGCATAACTATGTGATCTTCGGTCGTATTTCCAACCATCCGTGGCTGCTTAGCCACATTTGAGCTATCCTTGGATTTTTGAAAAAATGATCATATATCCATTATTTTCCTAAAATATATTAACAAAATAAATACAGATGCTCTAAAACGCTAAGCCAATACATAAATACACAAAATCACAAAAACGAATGCACACACACGCAGGGTTACTGTTTTAAAATTTTTTTTCGAATTAAGCAAAACAATTATTAGATATTGATTGTGAAACTATGAAAAAATTTTACAATGCAAATAATTCAGATGTTTATAAAACAATTAGAACGTTTTTTAGTAATTATTAAAAATTAAAATGCATTTATAAAATTATACAATACTTCTAATTTATGCAAATTCTATTTTCAGCTCAATTTAACTTACAATCAGAAATTTTCTTTAGGTACATGAACTTAAATATTATACCTACATTTCTCACCTAACCGTATGCAGCCATTATTAAGGCTGACTAAGAAACTATGTTTCTTGTTGGCCTTAAGCATTAGTAAACTAATGCCCATATTCCACAGCTTTTGTCTAGCATTAATGTGCCCCCTTGCAATAGCAGGCTCATAAATGCCTTCAACCAGGGCTGCATGTTGTGCACATGACACAGTATGAGTTTGTCTGGTTTACTGCTACTAACTGGTTCAGCCGCTAAAATAGCCAACAATTTTCCACTCCCAACTTTCATTAAAAATGTAATAGAGTGAACTGCTAGTAGCAAAGCAAAGTGTTAGAATGATGTTGTTTTGGCGGTAAATAAATCAGGATTGAATTATTCTAAGTCTTGCAAATATTTTCGTAAATTTTGTTTGTTAATTGTAAAACCAATCAAATGTATAGAATAGTTTGATTTGCAATATTATTATGCGTAATGCTTAAATAAAACAACGTTCATTTACATGTATATGTATTATCTGTACCATTTATGTCCTTTTTGGCATTGCAAAGAAAAGATTAAAAACAATGTTTTTTTCAAGGTGTTTTAAAAATGCCATTTTCTCCCTCTTGTTTAAAACAGTGCAACCCTGCACACACGTTCTTTATAAAACATAGTTATCGTCCTTTTTCATTCATACATAAAAAATGCGATTATGATTTTTTATCATGATGTTTACCTACTTAACTCAGCTATATGAAATCTTAACATAGTTATAGTTACAAATGTTGGGGCTTGCCATCTCCAGTTGCATTTAGCATCAATATCTATTTAGCTTTGACAGCAATAAAATGATAGCTTTGCAAAATAATAACACAAGCTTCTTTCTCTTTTCTTATTTGTTGCATTAATATTTGATTATTTTATTATGAGTGATAAACAGGAAACAATTGTTGAAAGGAACTTTCAAAATAAAACGTTATCTTTCTAAGTAGGACAATAATTCCCGTCTTTTGGCCTTATTGGTCTTTGAAAAAAAAATTGTTATTATTACCCTACTATCAATAAGCATTGCAATGATCCTTGCATAAATATAATGCATAGCAGATTAGTTTTATAGAGATGAAATTTATTATTTGATTATTAATAATAATTTTAATATATATTGTTGTTTGATTCCTATAGGGAGTAATAATCATTCTGTGTCTTTTAGACAGCAAAGATTCAAAATATTTGACAGTGGTGGTGTGGTGCAGTACTATGAAAATTGTAATCTAACAAATATGAGGCAATAAGTTATCGCAAGTAGTTTTTGGAGCGAGAATTTTTTGAATGGGTCAATTTGGGAATGTAGAACATAAAGCTTGGGGCAAAGTGGGCAGATGTCAACACGTGCAAATGGGGCAAGGCACGAAGTGCTTGGGGCGAGGCAGGGCAGGTCACAAAAATTTGCCCACTTCCAACTCTGGTCTCAGCTAAAAATTGAAAATTTAAAACTTTGCCAAGCATGTACCTTTTGCTGCGCTTAGCGTATCCTTTTATTTTTGCTATTGCTTAGAATGAAACAATAAACAATGAAAGTGGGCACATTGACCCATCTTGCCCTACGGAGCTCATGATTTGGAAAATGACCACCTACCTGATCATTCCAAGGAAATGAATTCTCCTGTTAACTATAATGCATTATAAATTACAGCGCAACATACGGCCATTGCTTATTGGCTGAATGCTAAACTTAATTATGGACTTGCTTCACATCAAACCCGCTCTATTTTTGTTAACGCTTGTAATATGCACTCGTATGTATTAATAGTCCCCGTATGGGTTATAAATGCTGTGTTCCTCAATGGAAAAGTGGCTATAAATCCAATATCAATCAAGGATCCTAAGGAGGATACTAAAATGTTAGAATAACTACGTCTCATTCCCTGAAAATTGGACAATGTTACCAAGCACTCTAGAGATTGTTCTTTGCATTTTGATAATAACTGTTTTGTTCATACTTCCCAGGATATTGATTCAAGAAGAATTAAGAAGAGTAACCAACTTCAGAAAATCTCATACTGGGAAAAGCATGTTTAAATTGAAAAAGTTTTAATATCTTGTTTGTAAAATTTGGTTTTGATATTTATAATTTACATGTTTCTTTTAAATTTATACATATATTAATATGTATTTTGTCAATAGCCTGATGTAAACTTGTTTTCAGAAAAAATAACCTTGTTTGAATAAATATTGCAATGGCCACACATTACACGAAATTTAATTTAAGATTTGTTAACCATCTACTAGATGAATTTAGTAGTGTAGGTGAAAAATTAATTTGAAATTATATTGAACTTCATTTTATCTCCATTTCTGTTTGAAATCAGAGCTACCCAGTGGCGTACGCAGGGGGGGGGGACATGGTGGAATGCCCCCCGTCAGGTTTTTCTTAAAAAATTGAAAAATTTAAAATCTAGGATAGTGAAATGCATTTTTAGGGTCTATTTTCTCAATATTTGTGTAATGACGATGATGTCCCCCCGTTCGAAAATTCTGCGTACTCCTCTGAAGCTACCATGATTCATTACGAAAACTCTCTAAGTATGAGAATTCAATTACTTATATTTGTGTTTTTTTTCAGAAACATATTAAGGATGGAAGCCTATCATTTCCCTATTCTTGGTTATTAATATTAGTATTATAAAATTCGGACACAAATTCCTCTCTGAACTTTGAACTTGAGCAATAACAAATACTTATGTGAAAATCAATATACTTTATAATTATTATTGCAGTTTTTATCGAATTAACGTATAGCCAATAAACTTTAGAAACAAATGGTGGCTAACTACTGGTTTAAAATGGGAGTATGTTAGTGGTAAATTTTTAAGATCCCATTACTATGACAGAGTTAACGCAAAATGACTGAATGAAACAAGTGATTAAGTAGATGACCTTGCAATCTACTGTTTAATATGTGCTCATTTATTAAAGTTCAAACTAAATGCTTTGTCAGTTAAAGCAAACTCTTGATGCGGGAACTTCAATAAGCATTGCTTGAGGCGGATACATGTTGCATATTTTAGCAGAGTGGGAACCGTGTCTTGCTTTATATTGTACCGTGCCGTGCCGTTGCTCATGCCGTGCTAATTTTTAGAAAAAAAAATTCGTGCTCTTCCCGACATTAATATATGCACAAAACATATTTGTTATTTTGATTTTCGAAATCTATGAAATTGCACATTAAAATCATCGAAAGTTTTGTTTCTCAAACAATTTGTTAAACGGTATTGAAAACATTTGTGGACAAAAGATTTTCGTTCCGTGCTCGTGCTCCACTATGTCCTTTGGTGCCGTGCTCGTACCGAAAACTCAATGTATGGTTCCAACACTGGTTGGGACCGGCCGTAAAATTTTAAGATCGGGCCTCCAATAACTAATACAGTTTGCCGGTTTTTCCAGTCATATTATATTTGAATTGTATAGTTAATCTGTGAATGTATATATATATATATATATATATATATATATACAGGTTACAGTAAGGTTGTGTAATTAGGAATTTCATGAAATCCCAAAAAAATTCAGTGAATTTGTAAAATTGTTTTTCACCTAAAACAAATAGGTTTGAGGAGTTGGGGTTAAGTTTACTACTTTTCCAATAAATACAAGAAGTATTTATATATTTTTTTATGTTTATATATATATAGATATATATGTTCATTAATTGTTTTTTCTGTACACATTCATGTCAATATAGGCTATTGTTCTTTTTTATTACTATATATATATATATATATATATATATATAGTACAATCAGGACCTTTACGTAACAGCAATTCACATCGTCGCCGCTGGGTGTCGTCGCATCCACAATTCATGCTAATTCCTGCTACATTCCCATGCTACATCTAGAAGCTGAGGGGGAGTAGGCCAAGTTCGTATTTGGGCGTCATGTAGGATCGTTCTGGCCCGTCTACAAAGGAGGCTTAAGCCCGTTCAGTTTTGGGTATAGCTGATCCAGGCAATGTATTCTAGATAGCAGCTTTGATGTCTTGCTTTGGCACTAATTGCCATCTATTCTTATGTGTTACTGGAGTACATATTTGCAGTAGTCCATCTATGTTATTACTAGTGCTTACTACTTTAATACCAAAGACAAAATTTGAAGGAGACGCAATAATAACAAATCTATATGGCATGAAATACTCTCTAGTAACCATTCTTAACAACAGTGAATCCATTCATAACAACGTGGGATACACTGCAATCCTCAACAACTCCAATCAAACTGCACCTCTAAAGCACAACACCCTTACAATCACCAGCATCCCCTAGAGAACTACGTGACAAAGAACAAACAAGTCCTGTTCTCATCACCAGAGAAAACAACAATTAGCAAAAAAACTTTCCAAAACTAACGCCTGACTCTCATCCTCATCTCCAGAGGAAGAATGAGAGATCATCAACAATGTCATCAAAAACAATGCCACCATATTTAACAATGAAGAAATAAGCATCAGAAAAGCAGTCAGAGTCGAACATCAGATAAAGACAGTGCCACATAAACTGATACGTCAGCCATGCAGAAGAGTGCCCCACACCTACAAGACCAATACGCCAAAACTCTATCTGAGCTCCTAAATCACGGAATAATACGAAAAAGCCACATCCCTTATGCCTCACCAACTGTCTTTATAAAACAGGGTGAAAAACAACAGTTATGCATCGATTTCAGGCAACTCAATGGCATCACAATTAAAGATGCATACCCATTGCCATGCATAGATGACATTCTATACAAAGCAGCCAACTTTAAAATCTTCTCCACACTTTACTTGTGCAAAGCCTATTGGCAGGTGCCCATGAGAGAAGAAGACATTGAAAAGACGGCCTTCATTACACCCTATGGCCTATTCAAATGGCTCTACATGGCCTTTGGATTAAATAACACCCCTGCTACTTTCTAACACTATGTCACAAAAATTCTAACCAAAGAAAATTGCAAACTCTCTGAAGGCATAGTCGCATACATTGATGACATCTTGATAGGCTCAACCACAATCACAAGCATGCCAAAGAGCTGAACACCACTCTATGATTACTATATAACTCCAGCCTATGAGTAAACGCTAAAAAGTGTGCCCTTGCCAAACATCATGTACTCTTCCTAGGAAGAAACATAACACAAGGGAAAATAAAATTAAATGATAACATGAAACAGCTCATAGACAATATTCAAGCTCCAAAAACAATCAAAGACATACAAAGAATCCTTGGCTTCATTAACTATTACCAAATGTTCATTCCAAACCTAGCCAAAAAGATGAAACACATGTCCAACTTAATGAAAAAGCTGCAACAATTCAACTGGACATGGGATCACTAAGAAGAGTTAAATGCTTTAAAGAAAGCAATCAAAAACATTGACTCTTTAAACACACCAATGCCACAAGATCCATTCATATTAGACTGTGATGCCAGCACAGTTGCAATTGGCTCAACACTCAGGCAAATACAAAACGGAATTGAAAAACCTATGCAGTGGTTCAGCAGAAAACTACATGACAGCAAGAAAAATTACAGAGCTACCAAACTTGAAATACTGGCCCTCATTGAGTCATTAAAAAAATTCCGTCATTTCCTCATAGGAGAGAAGATATTCACAGTTTGTACAGACAACAGCAGCCTATGTTGGCTCAAAAAATACGCTGGAGACCACTTGAATACCATAGTGAGATGGATAGAATACCTGCATGATTTCAACTTCACAATAGAACATTGGAAAGGCAAACTTCACACAAATGCTGACATATGGACTGCTCTGCCTCAATATCAGAGAGACCTAAAGAAAGAACAAGGTCCACCAAAACAATTTCATTTCATACCTCAATGCCAATACCAACAACTACTGGATATAAACACAGATTGGACTGGCCACCCAATCAAACCTATGCTATTGGTCTTCATTAAAGAATAAATAACATCAAATGAAATAGCAAAAGCACAAGCCAATGACAAAATCCTCTGTCAGATAATACAACATGTTAATGACCCTATGTTCATCATGGACTCAATGGCGACATGCTATTATTGAAAACACACATGGAAATTAACAGATTCCAGCATCTTATACACAGCAGTGAAAACGTGAAACTTAATCACATTACCAGAATACTATAAAAGAGAAGTCATCAAAAAAATCCACAAACAAGGACACAAAGGGGTCTACCAAATGGAACTAAAAATTCACGAAAATTTTGTCACTTCCTACTTATGACCAACAATAGAAGACATTATCAACAAATGTCAATCATGCATTCTGCTTAACACATCTCACTTCCCAGGACAATGGGCCCCACTAGAAAAAGTCTCAATAGTAAATGCCAACATAGAACAACTCTCACAAGACAATGAAGTCTACTCCTATGTATTGGTCATGATGGACCACTTTACAAAGTACTGCAAAATGATACTGCTATGAAACATAAAAGCATCTACAGTCTCTGAAGCTGTCATTAACAACTGGGTGTGCATATTTGCGCTATTCCAATCACTAGCTGAAAAATTGGAAATCCTACATACACACACAACTATAAACCACACTCAAGCCAATGGCGCAGTTGAAAGAGTTAATCAAACACTCCTCAAATTAATGAGAACAATAACATCACAAGTAGGAGGAAAGAAATGGAGAGAAATACTACCAATGATTGAGTATTTCTACAACACATCAACACACTCTACAACCAAAGTCTCTCTATACAAAGCAATATTTGGCCACAAGGCCCCAACCCCCGTATCCATGTTATTCCATGGCTACACTGGTACTATTGATAACAACTACGTGAAAATACTAATGGAAAACATAGCAAAAACACATGAAACAATGTCTGCTCAAGCCAAAAAAAGTGCCATCAGACAACAACGCCCAATTCAACAGGGAAATCTATGGAGAACCCCATTCAATTGGCTACAAAGTCTTCATATACAACCCGGAGTAATTACAGACGAAAAAAAGGTCCACAAACTATCTTTCAACTGGGAAGGACCTCGCACAATCATGAAAATATTGCTACACAACATTTACAAACTCGACAATAAGAAAATCACTCATTTTCAAAACATCAAAAGAATGTTGAGTGACATACAGCATGCAAGAATATCACAATTCAATGAATTTGAATTAATAAAATGTAATAAAGACGAATTCTACCTAACACCTGGATGCAAAAAATTCACAGAAGAAACCTTTGATGAGGAATATGAACAAAAACTTTCTTCCCCCATAAGTTTGCACACACAACCAAAAAGCATTGCTAAATCTAATATCTTTAATAAAGAATGGTCTATTAACATCACAACATTGCCTTTAGATCCATCTAACAATGAAATGCAAAGCAGTTGCACTCAAACCTCACAGTCACTCCAAAACAACTAAATCAAGTCCACCTGAATGTCCTTGCAAGACGTCCTCAGGATCCTTCAGTGTACTCAATTCCACATCAGACGTCTCTAGCTGTAGGACGTTCTCAGCTACCAACAATGAGCAGATGCCAACTACATTGACGTCAACAATACCAAAAGGAGTGGCAAGCCTTCTACACATACCCAGCAAATGTTGCATCCTCACGCAAATACCATCGCATCATCAAAAACCAGCAGTCAACAAGACTCTTGCTTCCAAGAAAGACAACAGAAACTCTCCATAATTGAAAGTGAAACAGTCCATCCATATTTTATCACATCATGCCACTGTTGATACATAATGCACAACAATATATCAGATGAAACTTGAAAAGCCATATCAGCAATCTTAACAGTTGGAGAAAACTCAGCCAGCAGTGAAGCACTACCTACAATCATGGACAAGGAGAAACGCCCAAATGGTGAACACAGTCATCTTCTACCCCAAGTCATTTCTACCCAAACTCTCAAGAGATTACTATAGAAGCATGGTGCACACAACCTTTGATAACAACATACATCTCAAATGTATCCTGAAACTGCTAAAAAACAGAAGAAAATGTAAAAACCTAGAGTGCCTCCAACATTGATTGGGCATCACTGAACATAGTATACATACTCAAACAACATGAAAAAGAAGACCCAAAAATGGTGCAATGCCTAAACATAATACTAGTTGAGGCCCACGCTTACAATATTGCAGTAAACTTCTACATCAAAGAAACATTGGGTGCGTTCGCACAGCGCACCAGTTTTGCACTAAGTGTCAACTAGAGCATTCGCGCATCCACTGGTTTGCATTTTCAGTGCCCACTGAAACCCAACTGTAAACAGCGGAAAGGTTTGTTTACTTAACAAATAAATTTCGTGCACACTACATTCGTGGTGGCAGCGGTAGTCAACCTAATTTACTCTTAGCCAATCAAATGTTGCTTATTAACAAGCTCATTTCTTATTCGCCTATTACTAAGACAATTTATCTACCTAAAAAATTTAAAATTTTGTCTTTTTAGTTAAATACGTATTTTTTACCTAAAGATTAGTATTTAGCACCTATATAGATTTTTTTGCATACAGCGCACAGTGTATGCATTTCAAAATTTTGTATCAAGAGTGCATATATATATATATATATATATATATATATATATATATACTGCATATGTGTGGTAGCTAATGTTAGTCTTTTAAGGCACTTTTATTCATGGGTAGCAGAATATTTTGAAAATAATGATTTTTGTCTTATGAAAACTCTAAAAGTTTATTTATGTGTCAATCTTCACATAAAACTTAAACGATTTTTGAAAATGGAGATGTAATAGGGGTGAAGAGGGTTTGGGGAGGAGTGAGGACAGCCGTCCTTTTTGTTTAGCTAACAAATAAGAATATTAATACAACTTTGTAATTAATTTCTATATTTTCCTTAACAATAACAGACGAATTTTACACTGCTTATTTAACTTTCTTAGTAAAATTTAAATGAAAAAAGGGCATGACGTAATTTAATAAAATTTGAAAAATTTTATTATTAAAGTTATTTTTATAAAATATGTCACCATCTCACACTAAATTTCAAAAATTAAATTTTGGAATACCCCTAATATATATATATATATATATATATATATATATATATTTTCATCATTTCAGTAGATTCAAAATGTTTTTTAAGAACTTGTATGATCTTTGGACATTCCTGTCCAATCCCGAAAATTCCTGATCTTCAACTGCTGTAGAAAGCATTCGTACTTAGTCGAATAGGCCAATTTGCAACTTACTATTTGATATGTTACTAGTACAATAAAATCAAATGTAGTTGTGCCAAAAATATTATTTAATGCCAAGAAAGGTTAAACAGTAAGATTTTCAATTTCTCTGATTTTATAAGAAAGTCAACACTTCAATCTAGTAATATTTTGTAATTTATTATTATTTTCAATGGTAAATATATCTTGCAAATTAAATTCGATTAAATGTTTGAAATACATAGATCAAGGTAATGACACATTATCGTATTTACCAATAATATTAAGTAGAGTCAAGTATTGAAATATTTTATTCAAGAAGTGCGCATTATCAAGTATGCAAAAAATCAATTATAGCAAGTAGTTGTATATCATTATCAACAAAATTCAGTAAAATCTCTCAATAACGCACTTTAATGGATTGGCTCGAAAAGTACATTATGAAAAAATTTCGTTATAGCAATTGTCTGTGTCATTTCTTAAAGTTGAAATTATACGAACACCTGTAAGCATAAAGGCATATTCCTACATTGATAAAGAATAAGTCGTTTTGGTTCAAACCCCCGTAGGACAGTGGCATGCAATTCATTATCAAACTTACTGGGGTAGATACGCTGTTGAAAATGACAAAACCTACTGCAATAAGTCTTAACGACCAGACACATTAAATAATGGTGAGAAAGTACATTATAGCGAATACGTACACTGTGGTGAGAGTCTATCAAAAGTTTCATTTTCAAGATACCCCAAAACAAGTACAATATAGTTCAAATTACGTTATGGAAAGTTTTGCTATATAGATAACTATTCAGTAGTATGCGGACTATGTTTCATTCTTAGTGGGGTTAATATTAGTTCTGCTTTATTTAAAAAATCTTTTAACTACCGCTGATGTAGCCTGTAGGTCTTCAACAACTAAATTGCTAACAAAATAGGCCAATTTGAAGGAAATTAACTAAAGCCGGCATGTGAAAATAATTAAACATCAAAATCACTTACAAATACTTTTGAAAAATGTCCAATATATATTCTTATCTGGCACAAATTGCGATACCCACACATGAAGAAATTGAACGGTTAAAAATTTGACGTCATCTCTTAACCTCGCTCAGCATTTCAGTTCCGTTTTTTAACTGTAATTTGTATATTTTTTATTGTAACGGTAGATATATTCAATATTTCTAAAATGTCATTTGTTGTGCAGGTAGATACAAGTTTTAGCTTCAACATGGATAAAAATTTTTTGCTCTAACTCTTATTCTAGTGGGGTTATTGAGTCAAAATCTTTCTATACTTTTTCAAGGGGAAATGCCAGTTTTTCCAATGTTTGGCTTAGTTGAAATCTAAGAATGTCATTTATTGGGTAGATAGACACATATCTTAGCATCAAAATAAGTAAAAAAAATTTGCACTAGCTATATGTATATATTTTAGCTGTAATTAATTTTTTATCGAAATAAATTGTACAGGGAACTACATTTATTGCTTGTTAATTTACCCTTATCTTGAAAATTCTACTGATTTCAAGTTATTTCAAGCTAATATATTATTTAATGACTGGAAGACTTTAAGTCTAATTTCATTTTTTGAAAGTACTAACATATTTTTCTATTGCACAAAATCACTGATGATATTAATTACATTTAATCGGCGTGATACTAATTCCAAAATTTGATTATTAATTCCATAATTTTAGCTAATCTATTCTCTTGAATTTTAGTAACCACTAATTATTTAACTAAACTTATGCATGCCAACTTCAGGACAATGCAATAATTACTCGTACAGAGCACAGCATTTGTGTGAAATGTTTTTAAAACTTTCAATATAAAATATGATAAATTTCTCTCTGTAACCTCACATTTCGCCATTACATTTGCTTCGAAGTAAGCAAAAAGTAAATGGTAATTTCAATAATATAGCAAGATTTTAGGATTTTTTATTTAATAAATTGAAGCAGACTTTTAGAAAGGCTGGATATCAGAGTAAGAAGTTTAGAAAAACATTTAAGCTAAGCGTCACAATTTATATAGTTTTTAACGTACTTTAAGCAGTTGATTGTCGAAATATAATTTTGTTTATTATGAATAACATCATCATATTTGAATGCAATTTTTAGAAAATCAACATTTCTAGTACCCAAAAAGATATTCAGCCTTTCGCTCACAGGTGCCGGTTATGATGTGGTACCATTATTGGGGAGGTACGAATTTTCGTTAGGTGCGAGGGAGGGGGGCAAAGTACACATTATACTTAACATACTAAATAACTAAGAGTAATTTTACTGTTTATATTATAAAATGAAGAGCACAATATCATTATGTACCATATTAGGAATACTATAACTGTATGATAGAAAACGAATTTATGGCAATTCTAAATTTCAAACTAAAAAGTATGGTTGCGCTGTAATTGAAGTCCACAACTTTATTTTTACATATACAGTAATTATATTGACTTTCAAGGAAATTCTAAAGCTTTATGTCATATATCTTATATTTACACAATTCCATTGGTAAATATTTAATTTACATTGTTTTGGAGAAAAAACAACAACTTGACAGAATAACAATTTATGTTGTGCAACATTTTAGTAAGCAGTTTTATTTGATAGAAAACACAAATACTATAGATGAAGGTGTTTCCTATTGGTAATAGTAGATTGCAAACAATTACTAACTATTCATTTGTTTCCATTTTCAATGTTTACGCCTAACTAAGCAAGTTGTTTTGGAGAACAAACCAAAAATTCTCTACTTCAAAATCTGTTTCCGAAAGTTTCAAAATCGTTCTGCAACCTAGTTAATTGCTTGTGATATCACTACAATTTTATACTATATAAAAATTATTGCTTGTTATTTTAGCTTGCAATTTGGCATGTATTTTGCGGAATATTAAAAATGATGGTTATTAATTGTCAGCTCTCACCTATGATGGTCGGGTTTCCCCCGCTCTCGCAGAGGCGATTCGCAGCTCGCTGTTTGGTGGCGGTGCGACCCTGGATGCGGCAAGCGCATTAATAAAACATAAAAAGAAAACACCGCTACATCAAATGTTCGCCCGCCTAAACCAAGGAAGCGCCGCCGAAGCTCTCCTACATCTTTTTAAATCAACACTATCTTCACAAGCAAACGCCGATAAAACACCGGAAAAGTCGCCCCCCTGCACCAACACCTCAAACCATTGCATCACCAAATGTTCCTTCACCGCCCAAACTCTTTTCATTTCCGAATATATCGCCCGCACCGCAAAAACTAGCAAAAGAAAACGAGAAACCACAAATAAAGAAGCTTAAGAATGGAACAACTACACTTATCATAGCCCAGGTTGAAAAATAATACTAATCTTACTATTTTAAGCCTTATACTATATAACAAAGTTATTAAACTTACTAAGCCCTAGCATTCTACAACAATCTTAATAAGCCTAAGAATAATTTTTAGTAAGTTTACTAATTATCACTTTAAATAATAATCTTAGTAAGTTTAAGAGTGTTTTTTATTAAGTCTATGTATAGTCTATGTGTAATAAGAATAACATAGTAAAATTTTCATAAAATAATAGTTCAAAATTTCCGAAAATATGTCGTCTATATCTCTTATTTCGTAACATCAATATATCTAGAATAGCTAAAAACTGGTCTAAATAAATTTAATATATTGAAATTAACTATACTATTTATAATTGCCGTGCGTCATCTATTGAAGCAAATTAGAGGAAATGGCATGCTTATGAGATTCCCAAATACATATAGGGTTCTGATAATAATCATCATGGTTTTTCTTGGGGTAAAATTTAAAGGTTTGTAACAAGAATGTTGTATGATATGATTTATGAAGTCAACCATAATCACGCAATACGAAAGCACTCACGTCGACTCTGTGATGCTCAACACTGGTCTAATCGATGCACTCAAGTTCAATCCTAACACGTTCCGCCAAAAGCTACAAAACATCATCACAGCAGTCAAGAAGAAATTCATACCTCATCAGATCTACCTTTTCGAAATCCCCCCTGTCTGTGCTGATCATAACCTCTCAAAGAACTTTGCAATCCAACAAGGTAATTAAATCATAAGAAGTTTCTCTCAACGTCGTCTTAGTGTCATTTCAGTCTTTGATCATTTCCTTCTTTCGCTATGCTCAATCAATTCTACTCTTCTTGCTCACGATGGTATTCACCTGTCTCGCAAAGGTCTCTCAGTCTTTATCTGCAATCTAAGAAACTATTTTCACCATCTGTCAACTCATCCGAATCACTACGGTTCATTGCGTCAACCCGAAATTTCGTACGCCAAAGCAGCATCCAACAATACACGCCGTGCTCGACTGCCGACACCCGCTTTTCACTACGTACATTATTCGAATATCAAGTACTTTATCAATAGTCTGTGATAGATGCCTTGTGGATATCCATATATATTTAATATAAAAAAATGGTATATAAGCAAAACGATGTGTTAATATTTGAAGCAGAATATATGCTAGTCGCTTTGGCAAAAAACATACAAAATATCCCTGAATATTATTTGATACATACCATAAAGTTTTCTCTTGTTTTAAGCTTATTCGGAATATAATACTTTGTTATAACTAGTAATAATAGTAATAGTAATAGTAGTAATAGTAACGTTTATTAAAATCATCAATATTAAATAAGTCCGTTCATATATTTAGGACTATATAAAACGTCTAGATGCCTTGATACATAAGTTGTCTATATATAGTTTCTAGTTGAGAGTGTCACTAAGCGTAATTCCCAAGATAAGCATTGAAGAGACTGTTTTAAGTTCGTAACTAATTGAAATGGAAGATATTTATAATTATAACAACAAATATTTAATAGGCAATTTTATGCCCCTTAATTCAATTGATTTTCTGTTCAAAAATATGCTTCTCCCTAACATCCACTCTGGAATCAAATTCATTACTCATTCCAATAAAACTACTAATGGTTTATGAATGCTTTTCAATATCTTCATTCAATATCAATGTAGTTAATCTCTTCTGGTGTCTTCCATCTCTACTTTTTGAATCTCCTACATTTTTTCTATTCCAGTCTATTTATAGTTTTAAAATGTTGTATCTTGATAAACTCATCCTCTATCATTTGATGATTTCATCTAAAACAAGCAACAGTGTAAATTTAGGAATGCAGTTGAAGCAGACGTGTTCCATTTTCATTTTCATGGCACATGTATTCTTTAAAGGTGCTAGTAAGACGGTAATTGTTTCAATTTTACCCCTCTTGGCTGATGTCAATGGCATTCCATATATTTTCATTGGCGGAATAACATGTGCTACTTACGCAGCTGGAATAATGTTTAATATAATCTTAATATTCGTAAAACTGGAAAGGATTCATATAATGTATATTTGTTATGTTTTTTTTACGTGTGGGTTGGATTTTTGCTTCTGTTACTCTCATATTTTGCAACTCTGAAAGACGAACTCATGTTCACACTTACTTGCTTTTTTAACCGAATCATAACAGGTGTGCTCATGACAATTAACTTTGGGCTTACGTTTCCAATTGCAGCCCACATACTCCCTTTTAAATACGAAGTTACTGTTGGACTAATATCCCTGATGGATGGCTTAGGATTAGCATTCGGACCATTAATTGGAAGTTTGTTTTCATCACTTTGTGATTTGCCATCAGCCTCATTCGCATTTTTGGGATTGTTGCAAATAACAATAATATTAGCCTTAACAGCTTGCGTGCCTTGCAATTTAACAAATCCGGGAGAACATAAAAGTAGTAGTAGTAGTAGTAGTAGTAGTAAACAATATGAAGAAAAGCACTTAGCAGTCAACTGGTGGCCATTTTCAACCATTGCTATCAATCACTTTTTATTAAATGTTCTAGTTGGTTTCCATGAAGCCTCTATTGCAGTTTTCTATGAGCATTACCAAGGAATAGACTACTCCAACAATTGGCAATTGTTCCTTCCCAAAGATGTAGCATTCATTCTTATTAGCACATTGATTTTATTGTCGATGCATTACAGTTTGCAAAACAAGATTTTTTTTCTCTTCACGATTCTCCTTCAGATTTTACTCGGATTATATGGATGTTTAGACTTTATACATTCTACAAACACATTCTTGTACTTCTTATATATTCTTAGTGCATTACATGGTGTTGTCCACGCGCTTTATAGTCCCACCTCTATTCTTTTGTTGANTCGACTGTCCTGAAAAATCTATATGTAAACCCGTAGTTAATTAATAAATAATGCAGAATTACAAAGGTGGAATAAAAATTAATGACCTTACTAGACTTAGACCAAAACCGTAACCTTATACCAAGCAATTAGACAGGGGAAGTTAAGATTCAATTTTAAGGCATTAGTAGCCAAAGTTTTCGGTAATGGCTAATTATCAGTGGTTAAATCGTTAATAATAAGTTTAGACCATAGTCGGACCTCACCTTGACTAAAATTATGGAACTTTAGCTGTAAGATGTGATGGAAGAGTAAAAATAAATTGTCACTGTACGATTATTATTACAGTGGAAATGTTATTCCTGNAATCACTTTTTATTAAATGTTCTAGTTGGTTTCCATGAAGCCTCTATTGCAGTTTTCTATGAGCATTACCAAGGAATAGACTACTCCAACAATTGGCAATTGTTCCTTCCCAAAGATGTAGCATTCATTCTTATTAGCACATTGATTTTATTGTCGATGCATTACAGTTTGCAAAACAAGATTTTTTTTCTCTTCACGATTCTCCTTCAGATTTTACTCGGATTATATGGATGTTTAGACTTTATACATTCTACAAACACATTCTTGTACTTCTTATATATTCTTAGTGCATTACATGGTGTTGTCCACGCGCTTTATAGTCCCACCTCTATTCTTTTGTTGACACAGGTGTTTCATAGTTGACTCTACTTCAGACTACATTTTATTCTTCACAACAAACTTAACAACTTTCATTCGTGGCTTCGGAAGATTAGTAGGAAGCTTGTTCTGTGGAGGCTTCCTCATCACTTACTTCACATTTTTTGACATTCATAAAATTCTACTCAGCATAACCTTACCAGTTTTCTTTCTGAACACATATATTATGATAAGGTATAAATATTTGTAAGCAGTATGAACACTGTATATTATTATCTCAGAAAGAAGTGGCAGCCCAGCCTAATTATCCTTTGTAATGCTCTAATTGCAATCGGTTATATTATTACAGTAAATCTAAAAATGATTATTAATAACAAAATTGTATATATTAAGGTTCAATGTAAAAATTTATGTAGTGTATATGAAAAAATGCATGTAAAAATAAAGATGTTACATTTTTATTTTGTTTTGTGAATCATCAAGTGAAATTCACCAAAATTAAAAATCACGTTAGCTCAAGAACGCGGATTGTGAATACTTTGCAAAATAATGCCTTCTGGCAGTTTCAACAGAGGTGAGAACAAGTCAATTTCTTTAAACTGGGCCTAAATCGACGGGCTCTGCACTGACCTGATTCAACCAAAGAAATATGTTTAGTATAATGCGTACAAAAATGCTTTAGCATAATAGAATCAATGAAAACAATATAAAATCAATACAAAAAAATAAAATTCATTACACTCTTTTTTATATGTGTCAACATTTTCAAAATTTATGTAATATTTAAGGAAAAAAAGATGTAGCTTAAAATATTGATTTCGAGATTTCTGTTTTCCACCATTTCTAAAGTTCAAAAGTAATTCGAACACATCAAAGTTTCTATCTTTCAAATAATGATCCTCCGGTTCGCATTTATAAATATAGCTGGAACTGCAGAAATTTAAGAATCATGTAAGAATACCTTATGCGCATATTGAATTAACCACTAAGAATCGCTAAGGTTCAATTTATTGTGACCCTTATAAAAATTTAGTCTTTAAGAATTTTAAAGATTCAAATTTTGACTTTTGACATTGTCCCTAAATATATTAGCGTTCTTCTACTCCTATAGTTTTAATTGACTTGTTTCCCTACCCTATCCGAACCATATTAAAGTAGCTCGATACGGTCAATTATTTACTCAAACTCTGGGTTGTATACTTTGCACTGAAAATCACATTTAGAAATATTATTAAACAGTGCGTCGTACCATGGAGACCCCGTCACCAATTTTTTAGAAAGATTTTCTAAGGCTTTTAATGAGTTCAAACAGTAATTTAATAGGAAAATGGCATACGATGTGGTAGCAGTAGTAGTATAAATGTTTAAAAAATATTGTGTACTAAAAGACAACATTTAAGATTTAGAAATTAGAATAACAGAAAGAAATAACTTGTGAACTGCGCCGGTGAGATTTTGTAATTTGCTGTTAAATTTGATTACAATAGGAATTGGATAATTTAGCTTATGCTTAAATGCCCTCATAAACTTTCTGATTGCCAGCTTTTTCACTTCTACCTCTAATACAAATAACCGATTTATATTATCCATACAAAATACGATGAAGCACGATTTATTACAGAGATGGAAGTTGAGTGGGTCGACCCATGGTGCAGGTTGGGGCGGGGTGGGTATAGAGCAAGATTTTTCTAAAGTGGGTACACATGGTGCAGAAGTGGGGCAAAAACACATTTTAGTTAAAAGAGATTGAAGTAAGAGATTGTAAAAGTATTTTTACATTAAAATTTCCTGATTAAAAAATTTGATTTACTTGGAAATTTAGTCACATTTTAAAAAATATTAATTACCAGGCATTTTTAGCTCTTGGTGAAATTTGATTCTCTTCAATGATATCAGCAAGATCATTTTAATCTGTTTTTAGCCAAAAGGCTTTACAATTACATTGGAAGGTGTCCTTGTATAAATGTATTACATAAAATATTCGCTTTATAAAAAGTGATTTTGAGTTAAAATTAAATTCCATTTTTCTATTAATAAATTTATAATATGCATCGCATCACTTTTTTATAAGATTGCTATTGATAGTTATAGTAGAGATGATATTTTAAAAAATGATTACAAAAGCCAGTGAAGCATAGTCAATAATGTTACAAATGATACCCATGAAAATTTTCAAGATACCGATTAGATAAGTAAGCCATTTCTTTAAAGATCGTAAAATATACATTCCTTTGGAACATTTCATAATGACGTAATTAATGTGCTTATGCCACTTACGATTACTAGTAATCCCCAAAACACACATTTTCATTTTATTTACAATGTCGAGTTCATTCATCTGTGATAAAAGTGGAATCTGAGTGTTCCGGAATTCTAAACTGTTGGAAAAATTATTAATTTTCGAGAATGTAAAAAAATTAATTCTGTAAAACACTAAATAAATTTTAAATTTTTCTGAAAAGAAATGCCTTTGAGGAAGATTGAATTTACCGCATCCATTAGATGTTTACCGAAACTGCGAGAAACTTGCATTAGCTTAAGAGGTTACTATGTGGTAAAAAGATGGTTAACAAGCTTTTCAAGTGCTCCACGCGTTAAAATAAAAGAAAAGAAAACTGTTAACGAGAGGGTACTCTAAAAAACGATGGGATAACTGAGGTGACATTTAGCGCTAAAATTGGCTAAAAATGTCAAGCTAAATTTGGAAATGAAAACAGATAGCCAACCAAACAATAATGACGTCGATCAGGGTATAAAAACCTTCAGAACTTCATAGAAAACACACACCCCCGCCCGATACTCTGAGAAGAAACATCGAGCAAAGACTTCAATTGCAAAGTTCGCAAAAAGACATTTCTTGGTTGATTTAGAAGTTATCCATACTTTCGTGGTAATCGTCAGGTAAAGATTTTGAAATTGGTTTCATAATCATTAACTTTAGAGGTTTCATATCGCAGTAATTTTAACGTGTGACTTTAGTTATTGGATTTGTTTATTATTGTGACTTTTATAAGCATTCTCCTGTTGTAAAATAAATAAGTATCATTTGTTTTATATTTGAGAATTTAAAATTAATTTTAGAGAGTAAAATTTCTAAATAAAAGTGTATCGAAAGTGATTCGACATTGTTGTAAAGAAATTAAGTATTGAAGGTGTTTAATGTTCGGAAGTACAAAGTAGTTTGTGTGTGGAATATTACGTAGGGACTGATTTCAAATACAGAGTCCTTTAATTGAATTAGCATTAAAAGAATTAGAATTGTCAGAAAACATTAGGGTGTCATCTCTCTGTGGAAATTTAAAACGTTTTCAACATTAAGTTTTTGTCAGAGTTCCATTAGGGAACAAGAGATATCTAGTGAAGCGTGTTCTTTGAAGTAAAACTTGAAACTGTGTTAGTCAAGTAAGACCTTTTGGGAAACTTTGAATCAACGTAACGTAGTATTTTTATTGCATAAAACCTCTCCGCTAAACAACTCGTGTTGAGATAAAACTTTTTGGTTGTAGTAAATTCGTGAGAGACTTTAAGAAATATCAAAGTACAAACCGGTGGCTCTGAATAGAGGTTGTCCGCGGTAGTTAGTATAAATCATAAATTTTACGTGAGTGTGAACTATCGGTTTTAAAATTGAACCTACCATAACATATATTGTTTGTATAACAGTGCAGGAAAGGAACAGAAATTTTAATAATTCCGTGCACTTTGTTGTTGAGAAAAAGCAACTCAGTAAATTGTCCTATATTGTAAGACTATTACAAAGAGTAATACCGTTTTAGAAGCTCGAGACTATAAACATTTTTGGTAACGTTGTCCTTATCAGATCCGGAACCTGTTAGTGGTTAATTTTTCCCGTCTTAGTAGTAATCTACTTTATAAAATCAAGGGCAGAGTTTAGCTGACCTGTCTTCTGATACTGGAATTTAGAGCAAAATAGTTCGCAATCGTGTTAGATTTGTTTGTGGTGTTTAGTAAATTATTAGTTTTAGACTAAGATTTAAAAACCCCGTTTTAAATCAACTTTACAGTTGTACTTAGTATTGAACTGTCAGTACAAGGAAATATTGTAAATTATTCTACAATCCTGAATGAGCAGTCGGATTTTAGAAATATTTTGACTCACTGATTAAAGTTAGAGGGACATTGACCAGAAATTTCTTTGTGTTTAAACATTAGCAGGGACAGTAGTCTTTCGTATTTTTAAAATTAATAATCGGACTTTTTGATAGATTTTTGAAAAGCCCGAGTTCAACCCCTTGTTGGAAAATTGAACACTCGTGATCTGGGATTTATTCTCTGGGACTAAATTTCCTTTCTCAGCTACACTTTAGGTCATTAGAATCCTGAGTTAAAATTCGGTTTCACGACAAATTAATATATACTTTATTTGAGCAAAGAGATGAATCTACTGCCAGATTTACTTTATCAAAATGAGACAAATATCCAGCAACATACACCAATGTTATAATTGTATCTTGATTAAGATTTTTTGTTACGTATTCCATGGAGAGCATGTCCAATACATCAAGTTCATTATCAGACAATGGCACTTTGCAAAGTTCGCAAGAATGTACATTTGATAAATCATGTGGAAGTCCTTGCAATTCCAGAACAAGCTTAGTATTGTCAATTTTGAATGTGTCCATGATGTTACGAATGGAAATTTCCAAACATTACATATTCATGTTTATACGGCATATCAGTTAAAAAAGATATTTTGCTATGGCAATATATGTGTTGGCTAGTCGATAAAGAGCAGAAGCTGTGTCTGTAGCCAATGATCTAACTCTTCTAGAATTAGAAATGCATGACATGTACTGGACTAACTTTCCAATCCGTTCTAAAAACAACAGCTTTTCATCATCTGGACTTGACATTGGCGCAGATGTTATATTTCTTGATTTTATATGCCCTGTAGCGAACTTGCAATTTCCAACATCAAAGAAATATCTAATAATACGAATAAATGAGGCAGTATCACCTGCTATTAATTTGTGACTGAGTGACTTTCCAAAGCTGAAGCAGTGTAGTTGTTAAAAACTTTCAAAGCTAAAGACATTTTTTGTCTTTCAATCTTTGACGGCGCAAATTGTAAGTGTAGATTTTTTTACCAAAATTTTTTTGTCATGTTCGTAAAGAAGACTAATATGCTTCCATTCAGCCTTCCTAACCACCTCATCATTAGGATCACTTGTGACATAACGTCATAAAAATTAAGTTGCTTCATTTTCTCTGTTAACCAACAATTACGAATTGATTTGATCAAATGAGTAAAATCATTAACCAACAAAAATGGCCGATTGACATTTTCCAAGGGATGGCGACCAAGCCAGGGGGAATCAACGGAAATCTGAAGGTGTCCAAATATTATTTATTATCTGAAATGATACCGAGCACATGCACGTTCATATCTTCTAGCAAGGCACAAATATCATATATTACTTGTAAGATAAAGGTAAAGTTGAGTGATCTTATTGGTAATAATTTGAAAAGGAATGTCTTTGAGTTAAAAACAAACTTTATTACAACAGCAAAAACAGTTCTAGCCAGTTCAGAGGGTTGATCTAACGCATAACCAAAAATATTTCCTCCTTGATATTCTAATTTACCAGTAACATAAACTTCATTGAAATTTAAAAAGCATGCATGTGATCTACTTGGTAAATTATCAACTACAGGTTGTAAAAGCGCCCTGGAGTCCATTTTAGACACAGTGGAAGTCAGTTTTTGCAGATGTCTAATACTAGGAGTAGTTAAAAATTTACGAATATATTTATAGCCACTTCTTGAAATTGAATAAATTCCAAAGGAAAAAAATAGTGTCTTCTATGCAGTAGTATTCTCCCTGGTTATGACCATAACTTGAAGGCCTTCATTTTTTCTAATTTTTAACTATAAAAACAATATTTTTTACAATTTTTCAAAAAAAGCTCTCCAATGTCTTGATACACTAAAATCTTATTGTAAGACTGTCTGATAAACGTGAAATACCAGCAACCTCTGATAATTTTTTGGATTGCACTGCATATCAACAAATAATTTTTCTATGTATCACTTATACAGATTATTACCAAGTGCTATGGAGTATCCATGAGGAACTATCTATGCATCAAGCAGCATGTAGTAAAAATATGAAATTGTATTTATGTGGAGAACATGCAAATGACTGCTTATTTGCTAGTATATGACAAGGATTACTAGAACCACAACAGATAGTTGAACAATATGCAGAAATACTATGAAATTGGTATAAACGTATTGATTATCACCCCAAGTCAACATAAAATTTGAGGGAAATGGTTTTCACTGCTTACTTCTAGGAAGCAGGGACTAGCTAACTCACAGAATGCGATATATGCGTTTTATGTGGGTGAGGCTACGAATTATAGACAATGTAGACAATGGATGACCAGTTGAAGATATATTTATCGAAGAACTGTCGTTTCAGGGGCAAGAAGCAACTCTGGTTTAACTGAAAAATCTTAATCAAATAGTTCAGTGTCTTATATTTTATCCCAAGGTCATTCAAAGATCTATTTAGCGCCATTTTTCAATTTTTCCCTTGTATTTTACACCAGTCACCAATTGGTGTAAAGAAAGTAGTTTTAAGCACGCTTATATCTTTTATGTCTAGATATTGTAGATAATGTTTAAACAGAAAAATTTAATAAATCTTAGTGGAAATATGTAAATATATTGCTAAACATATAGAGAAATTACATTGAGATCTAAAAAAATTTTAAACTTGATGTCGTATATCTTATATTTATAACAATTCAATGGGTAAAAATTTATTTTACAAATCGTTTTGAAGAAAAACAACAATACTTATATGAGATAAAATCTTTTAAAAATGCTGCTACGCATTAGTATTTTACTTAATATTAGAAATCATTTATTAATTTTTAATATGGGAAAACAAAGCAATTGTTGCATGTCCACTGCTCTTGCTCAAAAACTTTAAATTATATTTTTAAAGCATAGAAAATTATGAAGATGCTGAAAATTCATTTCTAACACAGATAGAACAAGCCCATCATTATGACGTTTCTTTCACGTAAATTGCTAAAAGTTTGGTAACTATTTATTGTTAGCATTTTACTGTCTTAAACTATTTCACGACTTACAATTATCAATTTTGCATTTTAATCACAAATATAACGCAATTATCCAAAATGCAATGTATTTTCTAAAATAGCATATATTGTAATAACAGCAACAGTAATTAATGCTTCTGTAAAAGTCAATATATTTAATTTTAAGAAATTGAAGAAGAATTTTCGCATGTTGGCTGTAAGAGCCTACAAATTCCAGTGTACAAATGGAAATAATTCTGTTTCCTTAATAATAATAAAGACTTTGATTCAGAATTGAATTAACGTCGTTTTGACAGCTTTGTGCTTACTATGAAGTACCATTTAATCAGCACTAAATTCTATTAAATTAGCAATTTAAGCGCTTTTGGAAAAAGAAAGGATTTATAGGAGATTTTATTTGCCTAAGATTAAAATTATGCTTTGAACAAACATGCATGCATATGAAATAAATACTTAATTTTTCTTTCTTTGCTATTGTTATTTGCAGAGGATCAGGTCAAGGCTGGAATAAGAAATTGCAAGATTCCTAGATCCATAATCAGTCAAGACCAATGAAATTTTCATCCCTCTGTGCCCACTTAAGCAAGCAATAATTTGCATATATGTATAATATGTATTCATTAAAAAGTTATAATGAAGGAATCAGTTAAAAAAATTTTTTACAAATTCGTATCAAAAATCTTTTGTGGAAGAAAATAATGAAATTGAAAATTTTAATCAATCAAAAATATTTTATATAATATAGAGTATTTACCTCATTATTATGATAATTATGATATAATGCCATCAGTTCTTCCAGTTCCCAAAGATATAGAACTAAGGAGAACATTTGGCGAACAGCTTTTTGTTCTTTAATAAGTCATGGCAATTAACATAATCCTATCAATGAATGACATTTAAAAGCAAAGACCTGACAATGGCGGAAAGATCAAAAAAGAAGCTTGTAAAAAATGGTGTGCCACAAAATGATCTAAAAAAATCGTAACTTAGTTTTATATAGTGGTGGTGTTGTCGTACAAACGTCAGCATGACCAAACAGTTTGTCATTTGTTCTTCTGTGTAATGCCTTTTCTGTTCATAAGAAAATCACTGGTCAAATAAAGGCATGTGGTAAGTTTAGCAATAATGATTTAATTTGTGCTTATGTTGACATAGGGACTGTTACTGAAAGTCACTTACACAGTATTATTCCTGATCAGTATGTATTGATTACATGGTATAATATATATATATAGACATGACAGGAACATGTGCAGATGCAAAAATAAATCATGCAATAAACTGCATAAAGGATGTTGTATATGTGTATATGTAAAGGTGTCACTTGTTGTTGAACTTTTAGAGAAATCGGACATATATATATATATGAGATAATGTGGCTAAAAATCACTTTGTTTGATGCCTATGACAGATTTTTCGGATTCATAGCTGCCTATTATACGCCAAAGGCGAAATCAGGTAATGGTGCACAGTTCGCAGATCATCTAGTATATAGAACAATGCAGTTGATGCATGGAAGTGCCTATACAGTTTTATGCAGTGGTGATTTTAATAAAAATATCGGATCGTTCAGATTATTAAATTGTAAATTATTGCTTGCACATATACAAACTTGAATCAAATTCTAATGAACTATCATTGTCTAGATTTAGTAGGATATTTTCAACACTGTAAGATAGTAGTTCTAATTAATACAATGTGTGTGAAATTGAAAGAATAATGTACTGAGAATATTTACAATATCAAATGTTCCCCAATTTTATAAATTTAATTTTGGTGACAGAAACGATCCAACCTGAGCATTTAACGGCCAAATACATTTGTTCATTTATAAATATATATACATATATATATATATATATATATATTTAAATATATTTAGTTATATATGCATTTGTTCACTAAGTCAAAATTTATATTCCTATCACAATCATCTGAAAATAGAATCACATAATGATAAATATTATGCCATTTAGTTCATTTTCACTTTAACTAAAACTAAATCACATATGTTTCAAAATTTGCATATTTTAAAGTCTGTTTTTTCTGCAAATATTGCTATTTTTAGATGATAAGGTCTTTAGATCACAAACAAGTTCTTATACTTATTGGCATTAGGTACACTTCAGGCATTTTTGTAACAGAACTGATTTGAGAATTTTTATTTCTTAAGATTAAAATTATATTTTGTCCGAACACAA
>CABFPE010000226.1:289851-311314 GCA_900660155.1 Hofstenia miamia | reverse complement strand
TTATAAATTTTATAATCCTGATTACTCTATTAATAGAAACTAGCAATCGCCATAGCCCAAGTTAACCACTTTTATTTGTAAATATTCGTTGTTTTCTTTTATGTTTAGTCTTTTTATTACTTTCTTGACGCTTTCAGAATTTGTTATCAGTATTTCTATTTATTGTTAAAACAATTTCTGAATATAGATTTTTCTTCTTTCTTCTTCATAATTGTATAAATTGGGAAAACATGTTGAAATTGAGATTGTTTTCCAACTTGTGAAAAAATTCTAGTTTTATATGATTTGAAAGTGTTTTATTTAATTATTATAAATATGATTTCATGTTTGGGAGACATCAATCTTTACAATTGGATACAATTTTGACAGTTGAACAATAGAATATTGATAAAACCATGTAATATTGGCATTGTCTATGAAAGCATGCGACTCTATACATAGAGTGGTATAATGGAATTTCACTACATGAAACCACGTAATATTGACATTGTCTATGAAAGCATGCAACTTTATACATAGAGCGGATTAATGGGATTTTACATTGATGAAAGAACTATCTTGAAAGATTTCAAAATTTTGGTAAGCTATTTTTATAATTAAATCTCAGATATTGTTTTGATTCTTAACACTTTTTGCAATATTATCTCTAGTTAGTTTACAGATATTTCTTTTAAAACGGAATCAATTTTATTTTAAAAAATTGCTGCGAATTTGCAGTCCTATATTAAATTAATTATATACTTTATCATAAATAGAAACGTCGTTTGTTTGGTAATACACATTTTTAATTGTTTTGTTTAAAATTTTAATTGTCAGGGGTTTTGATTGTGAATGTCATCTCGTTTTTAATAATGACTTGTTTATTAACCATTAATTTAGACACTATCTGCGAAAATCATGATGTGTCACTTTGCAGAACAATGCTGTGATAAATATACA
This sequence comes from Hofstenia miamia, assembly GCA_900660155.1. Taxonomy (NCBI): domain Eukaryota; kingdom Metazoa; phylum Xenacoelomorpha; order Acoela; family Hofsteniidae; genus Hofstenia; species Hofstenia miamia. Next base: position 310,375 of record CABFPE010000226.1, on the reverse strand, counting down.
AAATTATTTGGTAAGCATTCTTTTACATTATAATAGTACATATTGTTTTTCATTGTTATGATTGTTTTCCATTATTTCTCTTTGTTGTGTATGTAAAGATTAAAACTGTTGTCACTATTTTACTTTCTGTTTTTATTGTACTAATTGAATGTTTTAGCGTTGTCAACTAATATTATTAAAAGAATAATGTCTATCTGGGATTTTTCCTCTGTATCTTTCTCCATCATCCAACAATGAAGTCATGACAAATATTTCCATTGTTCATTCAACTGTGGATGAAATTCGCTATATGAACTTTATCATTTATTAGTGCATTTTATATTTTCTTTGTAAATAAATTTATTATTTATAAATGTTCGTTTTCTCTGTGTTGCGATAATATGGGTCTGTGAAAGCATGTATTTAATTTAAAAATTATTTTTACTTGGAAATATTTATCGATTAAAAAAGTTTTTATTTTGCAATTGACATGTGTCATATGTGAAACAGGTCTTTTTCTCAATGGTTGAAAATAATTGTTAGTTACTATTGTTACCAAAGAAAATATAAATAAAATATAATTCCCAAAAACGTATATTTTTTGATATATAGAATGTCAATGGTATTTAAAAATTATGTAATATGAATAGAAAAATTGTTACATTTTAAACAATTATAATTTCATTGAATTTTGAAAATTGCTTTATCTCTATGTGTATTGATAAATTGGTTACATTTAAACAATAGACTACAAGCAAATGTACTTGCCAACAAATATTATAACAAAAGAGAGTATGTTCCAATGATATCAATGATACGCAGACGGCCAAAGAATACAATTACATTGTATCCATGCCCACCAGGGTCAAAGGTAAAAAATATCAACGAACTTCACTCAGATATAACTACTCAGGAGGACGTTATTGCTCTCCCCCTCACCCATCCAAGCATAGCCAGACCCAAGCTTAGATTTAACGAGGTAAATACAAACCAATTACTCATTTTAGATTTCTAATGTAGTTATTAATTTTTGCCGCAATATGAATTTTCATAAATAATTGCATGGTGATGGCAATCTTAATTAAGACATTAAAAAATTCTTCATACCCATGGGTTAATACAAAAATTCTAATTTATGCCTGAAATAATAAGTGCAGTATAAACAAACTTTGCAACTAATACAGCAAAATTCGCAGATATCGACGTCACAGATGTTCCCAATTATCAACAAGCGCCCTTTGCACTATACACTTAAATATGCTTAAAAAATTCTCATATTTGACATCTTGACTATATCAACCCAATTACCCAACTTGCTAGAGAGGAAAATTAACCTATATCGACATATACCTCCTTTGGAAACAAACTGCAATTCTTCGACCCCGTTACTACAAAAATTAAATTTCTATGTTTTTCTACTGACAGTATATGTCTCATTTCTAGTTTCTCTATAATTGTATGCAACGAGTTACTCTTAAAGTATGCTTTCTACTAAAAATGGAGTCTCACAGAAAACAAGTTTGGGTCGCTTACTATTGAAAATTTACATAAATTGTATGCTTGATTTAACAAACTGTAACGTTATACAATATGGAAATGATAAAAATTGCAAATATTTTCACCAAACTTTTATTAACCTTGTAAATAATGAAGGATAACATATTGAATTTAATATTCCACAGACATTTTCCCATTTAACATCAGGCATACTTAGAAATTATGAGATGGTCAAAGCTATAACAAAACTCAAATCAAATATATCAAATTACTCTTCAGAAATTCCTACTTGGATATTGAAAGGAATCGCTTTTATCATTAGCATTCTAAAAAAGCTCATAAAGCACCGGTTTTCAAAAACTTGATGAAAATATTGCCTCAAATTATAGAACAATCTTGATAGCTTCCCAAATTTGTAAAATATTTGAGAGACCTTTATCTGAACAAATTTACGAACGCATGCAAAAATATTATCAAATTTCTGATGTACAACTTGGATTTCGAAATCATTTTTCTTCTATCAATGCTCTTGTCCAATCTATTTAACACTTGAATAATTTCCTAGATAAGAAAACTATGTTGCAATTGCTTGTTTGTATTGTTTTAAGGTTCTTAACTCAATCAATCATAAAATGGTATATGAAAACCTAGAGCATAAATGCATGGGCAATGGTAATGATAGTGCACGTTTCATTTCACGTTACTATAGTTTTTTCAAACTTTCTTCCTATTAAAAATAATATGCCACAGAGAACTATTTTAAACCCCCTGCTATTGAATATTTATTTAAATGATATGAAATATCATACTAAGACCAAACCTATCCAACATTTTGATGACATTTTCTGGTGAAAAATCTGATGATGACTCAATAAATCAAATCGAGTTGAACTATCAATCATTATGCAATTACTTTTCACAGCATAAATTACGAATTCATGCAAAAAACTGAATTCTGTTTACTTAGTCCTTATATTGCTGAAAGAAATCTTCCTAAGAAATTTTTGATAACAAAAATACCAAAATTCCCGACATCACACTTTTAAAATATTGCTATTGAAATAAAACTATAAGCCAGGTTTTAAATCAACTACCAGAAAATGCAATAATACAACCAGTTCTACATTCATTGGTAGCTAGCAATTTTAATCATAGTAGAATTATATATGTAATTCAAAAATACGCGAAGACTAATTAAAAAACTTGAAATTCAATATAATTGGGCCATTAATGTTTGTAAAAGAAATTCTAGTGCTTTGAATAGATGCATTTATAAATCAATCCCAAGGACTAAACAGTTAATTCAAATAAGCACCGTCACTAAATTTTATAAAATTGTGAAATTTCTTCCACCTTATAATTGCATAAAGATCCCAGAATTTTCAAACAAGTTCAACCTAAGAACAAAAAAATTTACTAACCAAGTACAAAATTTTATAAATAATGCAATAAAATGATGGAAGGTATTTCTCAATGAAATGAAATATATTAAAAATTTAAAACAATTTCTCATTCGTGCAAAGGATTAATTCTAAAGCATCTTATAGAAAATCTTGGATAGGGTATACATTTTAAAGTATTGATTATGCTACAACAAGACTAAAATCCGTCGCCAGAAAAAAATTTTTATTGTACATATTGCATGTTTTTTTTCAATTTTTGATGCTTTCAGAGTTCCTATTAGTATATAATATATTGTTAACATAACACTCTGAATAACGATTTTTTCTTCTTCTTCGATGTAGAGATTTATCAGTTTCCGAAAATAAGAAAATTCTCTAAATATCATATGTTAATCTTTTTTATAATTCAAAGTATGACGATGAAAGCATAGTTGACTTTGAATAAAATGGATGCTTGTATGGTATTTCATAATGACTAAATTTCATTTAAAGACTCTTTAAAATTGTGCAAAAACACAAAAAGGCCTTTATCCGGAAATTTCTTTAATAATATATCAACATAGAACTTTGAAACTGTAAATAACTTGTACAAAAATATGGCAAAATTTACTATTACACCTTTGGTTTATGATGCTTCAGTTTCAATTAGTTGAATAATTTAAATTGTAATATTTTAAATCTCTTCACTTGAATTAATGTATATCTTTATTAGAATCAACATGCAAATCACAGAATACCATAAAAATATAAATTATTGCAAAGTTAAAATTAAATTAAATGCTGTGCTCTGTCAAAATGCAGCCGCAAATCTTTGAAGCACATTTTTATTACACATTCTTTGTTAATGTTTCCACTTCTAAATTCTAATTCCAAATGGGATGGAAAAAACCCTTAGATTTGACCCTGTAATAAATTCGAATTAATAATAGACAAAATCTAAAATTCAACATTATATATATAAATATGAATGCACTTTGACACTAATTATTCATGTTTAACAATGTAACAATTTTATAGATACAATGTGAAATATTCTTCAAACATTGCCAAGTATTGGTCGTACAAATTTGATAAAGTATATGTCCTATAATTAGGTTGTCCAGAAAAAATGTTTCTCGATTTCTATTTTTCTGACTTTTACTGTATAGTGAAATTTCAAAGCTAAAATATCAATTATATAGATTTGAAACTAAATTTTGTGCCTTAAAATCAAATAAGAATTAAAATGTTTGTTCTCAACACGCAAGTAGATTAAGTAGACCATCATATATAGTTGAGAACTGATGATTCATCACTTATCAATTAAAAAAAACTAAATGCTATCATTGAAAATAGGAATTTCACTCTGAAAATATCTAAAGAGTAAATTCATGCGAGAATTGTAACGTTATTCTACACCAACGAGAACGTGTTATTGAAAATTCCTATACAATTAAGAGAGTCAGTAAATATGGTTTCAATGACCTATTCTGCTAATAAGTTCATTACATGCAGAAAATTGAGAAAAAATTTCCTAAAGCTTCAATGCTTAATCATGGAAATATATTAACAGTGGTTAAGATTATTAAAAACATTAGCACCTATAATATGCTCAACTTTCCTAATAGTAATTTTTTTTATTTCCTCTATATTTGCTTAACTAATTCTATACTATTATTAGAATATGGAACAAATTATAGCTAATAAGTACGTTTGCACCTTATGGTCATGAAACTACTGATGGAAATGCACTTTTGGAAATTCTACATCAAACAATAATTATTCATTCAATTTAATTGAAATTGAATTTCAGCTGAATTTATGAGGCTAATGATTTAAAAATTATTTCTTAAACAAAATTTTTTTTAATAATATGCTGACTCTTATTATCATGAACTATGTATCACCGTGATTACGCAGATTAAATATCATCGGATATAAATGTAAACAACAAATATTGACAACTAACATTCTGAAAATCATGAAGTTTATGTTTAAAATTAAGGTATGCCTTTCCTTTTGGATGACTAATTGAATATATTAATATAAACATTTAATTCTTATGTCCAAAACATCCAATGCTTTCAATACATTTGATATATACCAGTTAAAATTTGCATTAGAACAATAACATTTATGTAGTACAAATATCAAGAAATCATAATAATAACTTATTTACTTAGCAACACAAATTTTTATTCCAAATGCCACTTATGAAGAGAAAACAGTTAACAATTTAAAGATTTTATATTTACAAATAATTTTCACAACAGTACATATTTCTGTTCAAGATTTCTGTTGAGAATCTTGGCAAAAGTAAGCATTACTAAATTCTGAACATTTCTATTTTTTTTGAAAGAACTAAAATCAGTAATTTTTCAAATATTTATAGTCATGGAGTGTTTTAATAAGTACAATGTAAGTCTATCATTGTAATATAGAATTAGACTTGCTGCTGTATTGAAAAGGAAAATACAATTGTTTAAAACGAATAGAAAATTTTGAAGAGACTCTTCTTTTATTTGTATTTGAAAAGAAGATAACATATTAAAATATAAATAATTTTTAATTCGAACTATAATGTATAAGCAATTTATTAATTAGACAATTATAATTTACAAACATATAAATCAATTAACAACAAAATCAGTTCAATCAAACATGTCAAACTGTTGGACAAAACAATGATGGGGATAATTGAAGACTTTGGGGCATGCCTTAGATGTGAATCGAAAAAACAGCATATGAATGAATAGGAAAGCAGTCGATGAAACCGAAGCCAAAAGAAGGATGAAAACTTCCAAAGAAAACATCTGAAATAATGAAGGCACTACATGTAATTGCATGGATTGAAGATGATCCAACTCTGGATTGAAAATGTGCGAGAACCGTATTCAAGGGTATTTAAATTAAAAGTCACTAAGAGCACAATAAGAAGTTAGTTGGCTTGTGAATGGACATCATTGAAGAATATCAGACATTGATTCACAACATTAGTAACGACGATAATATAAAACTCAATCATACGGTTTAATGAGATAAATTTCAATTTCTCGTTACAATGAAATACGTTCAAATTACATTGTTACACACAATTCAAAGGAAAATAATTTAGATTGCATAGCAGCAATGTCCAGTTCCTAGATGTTGAGTTTCAGTACAAACGCAGGCTCTTCAAAATGGCAAATTTCAATGACTGGTGTCGTGAGCTGATTGATGAAAGTTGCAGTCAACATATTGAGCGCCACTTTTGTTTTTAATAACGCCCCTGAACACAGCAGAGCGGCGTTTGTCATTTTTGCTGATGAAGGCATTTAAGTACTTCGATAAGCACTATGCTCTTATTTTTTAAAGAAAATTGAAGTTGCATGGATTATTTCCTTTAAACAAAGCGGAAAGAAGTTAAATATCCAGGTAAAGCACACAAAACACACTTATGGTGAGATGATCAACTTAATGAATTTCTTTACTCAAATGATAATTCTAAGAATATTTTAATAGTATAGCAAAACAAAAATCCATTATCTTATTATCTTGCAATTGTGCTGTTATTTGAAATATTTTCTTACTGAAAACTGATTTTTTGGCAAATAGACGAAAAACCATTTTTCATATTATCCACAATTTTTTGGAATTGTATGAGTCTGGTTTCCCCGTCGAGTTGGAATATTTACTATTCGAGAATTTTTTAAGCTAATTGCAAGTAAGATTGAGTTTTTTCAAATTTTACCATAATTCCTAGTTCCTTAGCTTAAAAAATATTCATCCTTAAATATTTTCGAGTTTCGAAACTAAAACATATTTATTTGTGAACTGAAATTTAAAGTTATTGATTTTTTGCAATATTTTCTAGTGGACTTTCAATCGTGTTTGGGTATTAATGATTTCTCTCCTGAGATTTTCCAATCTACATAAACAGAAACAGTTAGGATTAACTGTTGCTGCTATGGACCTTAAGCCACGTGATCATCTCAACACTGGCTATGAAGAGAATTTAAATCTTTGGTAACAACCGGAATTTTCAATGAATAATATTTAATCCTTTCAAGTAATTCATGCATAACAATACGCTTTAGCACAGATTTTTAGCATCAAATCAAGAAGTTATTTTCTTTTGTTTGGTAGCCACCTAGTGGGAAATAAAGCATTTGAAATTATTTAATGCTGATACAATTTGTTTTCTCTATAATGTTAATTATCATTTAAACTATTTTTTGATTAATAATATAGTCAAATTGCTTACGTCTTTTATAATAATAACCTTAACTCTAACCCAAACTATATCCCAAAGCATAACCCTAACTCCAAATCCAACTCCAACCATATCCCAAACACTAACAATAACCCCAAGCCTAATACAAAACCCAACCCTAACCTTAAGGTAAATGCTACCCTAACCCTAATCTTACTCCAAAACATAAACCTAACATTATACTTTGTTCTTCATCATGATAGAACCGACTCAATACAAACATGTTAATTTTGAATTATGTTTTCAAAGCAAAGCCTCTTAAGAAGGCTTTGAAACAAAGTAACTACGTGAAAAGATGTCAGGGAAAAAGCGTTGTGTTAATTGAATAAAAATTGCCAAATCATACTTTTAATTAGCATATTAACCTTAAACAGCTTGGTGATTTTTAAAAAATGTTCATGATCCCATGAAATTTTTTATACGCTTATAGCTCAAAAACTATTGATGGTGTGCTCAATCTGAAAGCACCACATGATAGAAGAAAGTTTTCTCTTTCTTTTTCGCTCTAAATCCGCGCGTTGGCCTTGACCATTGCGGCTTGTTTTCCTCGAAGTCTCCGGTCGTAGGGATCTTTAGGCCCCGCGACATCTGACTTTGCGCACGGCACGCCTCGGTCGTTTTGGAATATCTTTGCACATTTCAAAAAACAGTTAGTTCTTTGTTGCCTCCATGGGCTCAAAACATTCTAAATACATTAACACTAAGTAAGGAGAGAATTTAAATCTTTTTCAAAACATTCGAAAATTTCTAAGAAAACTTGTTAATCTATTCAACAATCTCTGCCACAGCAATAAGCTTTAATAGAAATTTTCAACATTGCATTACTAAGTGTTCCCCAATAGCCCTACCCATGCCCCAAGATTTTCAAATTTGGAAATAAGCTTGGAGAAAATGCTTCGTAAATGTGAAAAACGGTTTGTCCTATAAAACGGACGCTAGGCTGTTTAAGGATGGTCGTACACTGCCGGTAAGCAAAGTAGAGTAAATAAAAAATTTTTACTTACCGGCAGTGTACAAGCTCTTAAGTAAAGTAAAGTAAGGTTTCAAGTAGATAATTACACAATCGGTTCTGTTCAATTTTTAAGTAAACCTTTACGGGGTCTTAAGTAAAGTAAAGTAAAGTAAAAAAATTGAATGTCACTGAATATTTATTACACAAAAGACGTTATATATTAAATTCATAATTACAAATGAATTAATTACAACAGGTTTTTCTTTTTTGCTGCATTTGGGTAAACACATTTTCATAATGTATATAATTCGATTTTTGCGCCAATAACCTATTGTAAAATATTGGCCTTGCTAACTAAAGTGGAAATGTGATTGATTGTAGTTAGTTAACAAGACATCTGCTATTTCAAATAGATTTGCTTTGTTATTAAAACCGGGGAGGATATTCGTTTTAGTGAACAATGTTCTTCTTAACATCGAAATCTTCGAAGTTATCAAAATCAACGATATATCACATTAATACTGTATGCATTTAATTTTTTTGTTGAAATTGCACAATAACACTCTCATGCATATCATAAATAAGTCAAAATACATTCTTTTAGTTGTAATTTTTTCTAATAAATTTGGTTTTATTTAACATTTTATGCCTGTTAAACAATGGTTATACTTCACTTTACTTAACTTTACGGCAGTGTACGAGGTCTTAAGTAAATTAAAGTAAAATCCGAATTATAAAATACTCTGGTTTACTTTAATTTACCTTACGGCAGTGTACCACAAACTAGGTAAAATCTAATTAAGTTTACTTTACCATACTTTACGGCAGTGTACGACTAGGGTAAGGTTAATAGAAATATATTATAATTATTTTATAATTCATATTGAAGCTTACTGATATTAATAATAAATTTGCATATTTCTTCTACATAATGTTTGAGGTATGGTTTAGGTTAGGGATAAGAATGTGTGGATTGGCTTATGTTAGGGTTATGGTGTTAAGATTAGGATAGGGGTTTGGGTTATGTCTATAATTTATACAGTGATAAACTATAGCTAATTTTTGCAATTTTTGTGTGTTGGGGATAATGCAAAAGTACCAATTTATCATTTTATCATTCTTAAAAGTGTATAAATATTTGAACCACTAGGAAATATTAGCAAACACATTTGTTAATGATTGATTGATAATCATGCTACGTAAGCAAATGATAAGCCGTTGGAATTATTTAATGAAAATAAAAAAATACAAATTTTCAATGAACATAATATCTTAAAAACGCCAAAAAATTTAAATAAATTACACTGCCTAAACAATGAAATGATAAGTCGTTAAATTTTTCCAATATTCAATGAACCAAAATGGTTTTGCATGTATTAAGATAGGCTATGAAATAGTGAAATATCAAGATGACCCATTTTAAATTTTCTTAATATCTACATTAGAGCACGTCTACCAATAGATGCGTCCATAACGCACGAATTACAAATTTGGAGAAAATTGGTTGAAAATGTGGAAAAACAATTTTTTTAAAAGACCATGGTTAATTACTGAAGCTAGTCCCGCATGTTTTTAAAAAATCTAGCCTTGTCCAGTTCACCTAAATTCACCTCAGTCTACTTCACTGTCCTTACAACAACTACACAACAAGTTAATTTAATAAGTTGCATAATTTATATAGATAGATGGTGCAGTTAAAATATTGGCTTTCGCGAATTGCCTCAGTGACAGGGATATGCACAAATATTAACACAAATATAAATATGTGTGTTCTATGTAAATATTTATCTCCACAATTTTAACATTTTGACTTTGCCATCATTTACTAATGCTCAGTAAGTAGCTATTTCCTTCTATAGAATGCAATACAATAATTACTAAGCATAAGCGAAGAATCTGCATATATTGAATAAAGATCTAAATCTGTCTTTCAATGATTTAAAAATTCGCATAAATTCCTGTAGAAAATTAGAGTTGCGATGAGGCATGTAGAGAGTCTGTGCTATTTCTAGGAGTCTTGCAATCAATTTTGTTAACTTAGTCATATACATTTATTATCTGTTACTGTAGAAACCAAGTTTTCCAAGCTCAAAGTATATTTTTAATGGCATCAAAAATGTCTGTAGTAAATATCTCTTTGGTATTTGATCAGCAAAACCGAATATATTATATGAATGAAAGTGATCTCTTCTCTATAATGGGAATTAACTTCCCCTTTGAATAGGCAAATGCTAGCATTTCACGAAAGCAACAAACCTCGTTATTGAATAAATTCATTGTAAACTAGCAAAGATGAGAAATGTAAAAACTAAGTTAACATTTAATTCTCAAAGCATGATATTTCATTTATTTCAATTCCCCTTGATGTATCTCACATAAACATAAAATGTACGCATATATATTATGCGAAATATATGATCGATAAATACTGATTTATAATAAATTATAAAGATTCAGTACTGCAAGTCTTAAGTATAAAAAACATCTTAGAATTTTATAATTGGTTTTTGGTAATCAAAATGTGACATCATTAGTAGGAATCACAGTTCATTGAAGTCTGCAGGAACATTATTTGTGCACATGCTATCTAAATAGAGTTCAAAGAACCTCCGTTTTATAAATAAAGTGCAATAATATGTGTATAGAGAAGGACAGTGTTTGTCTCCACTATTGTAGGCAAAATTTGAAAATCCTGAAAAACAGAAGTTCTAGTGCAATGTGTTATTTTAAAATATTTTAAAGTTGAAGCATAATTAAGCCACTACCAGACTATTCTGAAATTTGGGTGCATTCACAGAGTGCTTCATATATCATTATTTAAACGAAAATTTAGAATATTACAGTAAATTAAGAAATAGAAAAGGTTAATTTTTTGGAAATGATGTTCCTATCAAATTTCTACATATTTATTAAGAATATTTCCAATGTTTTTACGCTATTATTGCTCTCTTCAGTTAAGCATAGGTTCGAAGTGAACTTTTGACAAAAAACCGTCAATGTCCGAAAATAATAAATATATTTAAGGACAGTTGTTTCTATTTCTCATGATTTTTTTGCAATTTTCCAGTCGATATGTTTTTTTCTTATCATTATTTAGTTGCCAGAATGCCAAAACATATGCCAGGCTTTAGGCGCAGAAATGTATTTGAAAGTATATGCATTGACTGCGCCTCTTATAGAAGCTATTTACAAATAGGTCAATGACATATAGTCCTAATAAACCCCTCGCCTCACAGTTTTTGATCTAATGTAGGAGACTGTATCCAAATTATATTGAAAACAACAAAAAAATTCCAAGCATTAGATATCTTTGGACTTTCGATCTTTCTAATGTTATGTCTCAATCCCTTCGATAGAGTTACTGCGATCACTCAAATTCTGATTGACTATGTTTCAAATTCTTTGCAAGATTTCAGTTAACTTTGTCGCGTTTCTCTTCTCTAACTATTGCATTATTACTGCTTATAACTCCAAAAGACATTATTTCACACCCCATCTCAAATGTATAAACAATTCGTGAAAAATCAGAAACACCCACTAAACAATTATGTGACATTTCACATTTGAAACCTGGGCTCCTGTATAAACCCAAGGGTGGACATGGACATGGATGCAGATTTTCATACTTAACTCAAACCAACCCGCACCCACAACGTCTCTATACAACCCAACCCACAAATACACATTTCAAAAAATTTTTGCCCAACCCACACCCACACAGCTAGATTTTTAAAAAAAGGCATTTTACCTATAAAAAGTAGCATTTTCAAATGGAAAATATTTTATATTGTAAAATATTTCACCTTGCAATTGCAATATACACACTATCATGGATTTTTACGATGTACTTGCTACTTTAATGTTTGTATGATAGTAAACTTTTCATTTCCTATTTTCGCTTTAAAGTAGCGAGAAAAGAAATTGTAGTTCAATTGAGAAAAGCCCAGGAATTAATTCTTAAATTGAATTCACCAAACAAATCCACCTTGTACGGATTAGCATATATTTTAATATATATAAAACATGTTAGATAAAATAGAATAAGATATTTTTATTCAGATAAATGTTGACATTTCAATAATTGATAATATATCTGAATAATATCAATAATATCACACAACACACATGCACAAATTACATGAATTACAAAAATTTTGAACTTCCTTTTTCAAATATGTATACAATACGAAATAATAATTTTATTTTGTCCCTTTGGCCTATGGTTGACTTTCGAACTCAAAGCATAGCTTATTACTATAATTTAGGATAATTGACACTGGGACAGGAGCCTGGGTGGGATAATTTATTTGTTAGAGAATATGTTGCACTTTGAGAAGCTAAATCTTTGTCATTCACTCAGTATAAACTTGACCGGTTTTAGACCAGTTCAAACCAGTCGGTAAAATACTGACCTGACCTGACCTCTATATGCATATGCACCCGCGTCCACACTTGCTTAAGCCTCTCCCAGTACAAGAACAATTATTAAAAATTTTCAAAAGTTCTGTCTTATCTCAATTTGTCATCAGAACTGTCTAAAACTTTACTTATTGAAAATTCCGCAAGACCTTAAGCGAAAAAAAGTATTTTTGGAAGATATTTCGGGTAAAAAAATTTATCTAGTAGTGTTGAAAACTATAAAAAGCAAGTAATAATTATAGAACTGTAATTCGCAGAGACTGTAAAAAGCACTATTTACATTGGAGATGTCCTCACAGGCTTACATATGGAAATGCTATTCTCTTCCACTTCCATTCAATTTCCACAACTATTTTGAAAAAAATACCATATTTTTTCATTAATTTCCCCATCTTTTCATAACTCTTAGAACTATCGATTAGGATTCTGAGGAACCAAAATTTTAATGGTTTCAATCTCTTCATTGGATTTGGACCCCTCAATGTCATGACATTTTCTATCAAATAGCTCCAATGCTACCACAGCATAACTATTATTTTGATCAAAATTTGAAAAATTATGAGCAATATTCTAAATCCATGGTTAAGCTCTTCATGTATGGCCCTAGTCCCATTTTAGTTTTAGTCTCATGTGACTGAGACCAGTAAATCCCACTGAAACAAGGGGTCCCGTAAAACCCCATTATTTGTTTGTCAAGTTGACTATAGTGTGAAAAGAAATTAAAATTCAATTCAGACACGTGTAGCAATTGGTTTGGTTGAAACTTCTAAGATACACAATAGAATTTGGTAATGCCTTTAATCCTGACCTCAGCCAAGTCTATTTCAATTTCATATTTTGCAAACTATTTCATTTCCCCTCCTGTTCAAAATCGAATTAAAATTTAATAATTTAAAGCTATATATGCATTTCGATAATATATGGAAAAATTCATGTAGTATACTAATATGCATCACAAACTTCTGTAGTAATTTAATAGCAAAAAATCATGGGCGTGGAAGCTAAAATGGGTTTTGGAGTATCAGTGTATTATTTAACCAATATCATTGAGATTGACTAAATTTTATTGTTGCATTCACTCTGCTTTGTATGATTCAGATCAATATGGGTTATTTTATTGCACCCTTGTGACTGTTCTTGAAAATGCATTTTATATTTGAATAAATTTGTGGTATTTTGAGATTGAGAATGTGTTTTTTGAAATTCCATTTCCATAAATTTACTTTAAATTTCCATTCCATTATATGAGATCCATTTCCATACGCAACTCTGTGTCCACGGTGCTGCATTGTTCCGTTCTTTGGGACGGAGCGTAAATGCGTTGAAGTTTTTGAATTATTATGTCTTGCTGGAAAATTTGTTTGAATTTATATACACACACATAAGAGTAAATATATAGTGTTCATCTTTGAATAATAAGTTTATTATGATGATGCTATGACTGTGTGGTGCACAACGGTAGGAGAAAAATTTGCTGCTCTGTTAGAATTGTAAAAAATTNTAGTATACTAATATGCATCACAAACTTCTGTAGTAATTTAATAGCAAAAAATCATGGGCGTGGAAGCTAAAATGGGTTTTGGAGTATCAGTGTATTATTTAACCAATATCATTGAGATTGACTAAATTTTATTGTTGCATTCACTCTGCTTTGTATGATTCAGATCAATATGGGTTATTTTATTGCACCCTTGTGACTGTTCTTGAAAATGCATTTTATATTTGAATAAATTTGTGGTATTTTGAGATTGAGAATGTGTTTTTTGAAATTCCATTTCCATAAATTTACTTTAAATTTCCATTCCATTATATGAGATCCATTTCCATACGCAACTCTGTGTCCACGGTGCTGCATTGTTCCGTTCTTTGGGACGGAGCGTAAATGCGTTGAAGTTTTTGAATTATTATGTCTTGCTGGAAAATTTGTTTGAATTTATATACACACACATAAGAGTAAATATATAGTGTTCATCTTTGAATAATAAGTTTATTATGATGATGCTATGACTGTGTGGTGCACAACGGTAGGAGAAAAATTTGCTGCTCTGTTAGAATTGTAAAAAATTTCAGCGCGGTTTACCAATTAAAACACACGTGTGGCATGACAAATTCGCTCTTCATTTTGAATATTGCTTCGAAATTCATTTAGCACGTTTTGCGTTTGCCAAGATGGCTTTTAAAGGGTAACATATAACGTTAAGTATAATTGTAAAGCGGGTCTGGTCGGATTCAAGTCAGGTCGGTCTGAGACATTCATTCAAATCGGGTCAAAGGAAATAGTTTTTTAAAATTATTTAATCATAGTTGATGTTTATGCGTAAATGATATTTCTTTAATATAAACGTTATGTAGAATATAATTAGGGTAGGTGTAGGGAATACGAGAACAGGTAGAAACTAAAAAGTACTATTGAGACAGAACAGGATATCAGGAAAGGACTAAGACAGGACAGGAAATATAAGGATATTTTTTGAATCATGATAAATCATGTTGGATTGAACGACTTCAAAAGTGTTTTGATGTGGACGGGGAGCATTTCGAATACTTACGCTAACCCAGTGCGTATGTACATGTATATCATGAACTCTAAACTAATTATCAGCTGCATGAACAATAAATACGTTTCTGCAAATTGTTACCGTTTTTAATGGGCATCCTGTACTTACAAAGTTTTTGTTTAATTAAAAATCCAATACATCAGTTCATATGATGCAACACTACATTTTACTTATTTTAATCTGGTGAAAGATTTATATTTTGCAATTATGATAATTGCCTTACGAGGAATTTAATACATCTGGGGATTGGTAGTTCATTCGGTTCAACCCACCCCATGGAACATATGGCAACCCCCAATAAATGCCTACGTTTGTTCCATCTACATAAAAATAAACAGTTAAGGATAGTTGGTAGAGTCATGTGTATGTTCCGATCAAATTTTGTTAATGAATTTTATGAATACATTTATATTTTAATATTTTGCATAGGCGTCCATCGATAGTATTGCAATGCTAAGTGAGATAATGGCGATTGTTGCCATTACTGACAAAGATTTACCAATTTTTTAAATCTATATATAATTTATTACTAACAGGGCATGGCAAAATTTACTTAAGTTCCACTAAAAATTTTACCAATGCTTTGCCCCAAATTCTTTTAAAACGTTGTTAATTTCTTGTACTAGAACAATTTATGTAATGTTTTGAACAAATAACAATTTCTTGCACATCAAAGCAATATAAACCTTAAAATAAGATGTAATTAATGTAGATAAAATGCTGGCATTTTTGTTTATTAATCGTTAAATGTATCATTGCACATGGCCATTGCTTAAACAAATATGCATCAATGTTTCTATAACTAAGTAATCATGTTTATTCATCTAGAGTGCTCTAAGCTGGGGTCCATCATTGTTATTCAGAGCCTCTATAAGTGTTAAAATATTAAGTTCAATTCTTGATCGCCAAACAATTATAGTCACAAAGTTGCAAATTTTATGTAGAATAACTCATTCGCTATCCCTGCATTAAAATATTAATATATTAATAAAATGTCATTTATACAAAAACCCAAAGTTTTTTTCTTTTCATTAAAACCGACCAAATAATCGACATATGGTGCTATGCAAATCCAGATGGCCTAAATACCAGAAGCTGAAAAAATATTGGTCATAATAATAATAGCAATAGCATGGATAGACTACAGTAAGGCATATGACAGCATGTCACATAAGTGGGTATTGAGGGCACTAGAGGCCTATAGAGTTTCACGGAAATGGGTTGAGCTTCTAAAGAGAGAGATGGGAAAATGGCAGACTGAGATAGACAGGCATAGGTTGCGGTTTAGGCATATTCCAGGGAGACAGCTTAGCACCACTCCTGTTTGTAGTTAGCTTAATCCCTATCACAGAAAAGTTAAAGGAGACAGGTACAGGGTATAAGTTGGAGAAGAATGGTAGAGCAGTGAGTCATCGGTGAACGACCTGAAGATGTATGCTAGTTAAAGGAAGATGTTGCAGAAACAAGTGGAAACATTGAAGAGGGAAAGCAAAAATTCAGGTTTGGATTTTGATTAGGAAAGTGTGCGGCAGTGACAATGACTAGAGGCAAGTGTGTGGATGGGGATGGCTTGAGGACAAGACGAGCAGTGGGGATAAGATTGAGGAAGTTAAAGAGGGGTACAAGTACTTAGGTGTGATAGAGAAAGACAGAACAGATCATGAGGAAATGAAGATGAGGCTAAGAAAAGAATGCAAGAGGTGAGTAAGGAAGGTACTACAGAAGTCAGCATTGAATGGGCAGAATAGTATAAAAGCAATTAATTCATGGGCGATACCAGTGTTGAGATATTCGGCAGGAATAGTTAGATGGAACAAGAATGAACTTAGGGAGCTAGACAGAGAGACAAGGAAGGTACTAGCAGCAGAGAGGGCTTTCAACCTAAATGGATGTGGATAGGTTGTACATGGCAAGGCATAAAGAGGAAAAGGACTGCTAAGTGTGGAGGAAACAGTAGAAGCAGAAGCACTAGGGCTAAAGGAGTATGTAGAAGCACAACCTAGAGGGTCAATACTGGAGGTCACTAAGGAGTTAAGGAAGATAAGAACTGAGAGTGAAAGAAGGAATACCAGAGTAGGATGGATTTAGAGAGAAAAACAAGGTATAGGCAGAAGGCAATGCATAGAGAATACTGGAGGAACACAGAGAAGTGTGACAGAGAAGAGAGCAACAAGTGGTTAAAGAAGGCAGGACTGAAGAGAGAAACAGAAGCACTTATAATGGCAGCACAGGAGCAAGCAATAAGAACAAACTGGGTGAAGAAGCAAATAGACAGAAGAGTAGAAGTAAGTGATAAGTGTAGGCTATGTAAGAAAGAGGCGGAGACAGTAGATCATCTGATAGCAGGGTGTGAGAAGTTTGCACAGAATGAGTATAAGTTCAGGCATGACAAGGTGGGAAGATTGGTACATTGGAGTTTGAGCAGGCAGCACGGGTTAGAAGCAGGAGACAAGTGGTATGAGCATAAGCCACAAGGCATCATAGAAAATGAGAAGGTTAAGATACTGTGGGACTTCAACATCCAGTCAAGCAAGGTAATAGAAGCACGGAGACCAGACATAGTGGTGGTAGATAAAGAGAAAAGATTGGGAACAGTGATAGACATAGCAGTACCAAAGGACAGAAATGTAGAAAGCAAGGAGAAAGAGAAGATAGACAAGTACAGAGAGTTGGCAGAGGAAATAGAAAGGCTGTGGAAGTTAAAGAAAGTAGAAGTGGTCCCAGTAGTTGTAGGAGCAGTGAGTAAGAAGCATAAGAGATACTTGGAGGAGTTGGGAGTACCAAAGTGGGGAGGAGCAGTAGCACAGAAGGCAGCATTGTTAGGAACAGCTAGAGTCCTGAGGAAAACTCTCAGCCTCCCTGGGAACTGGTGAGTTCCCCGAGCTGAGAGGGATACCAGCATGAAGCTATGAGAAGTAATAATAATAATAATAATAATAATAATAATAATAATAATATTTGTATCAATGAATGGTGATTGAANGCAGCATTGTTAGGAACAGCTAGAGTCCTGAGGAAAGCTCTCAGACTCCCTGGGAACTGGTGAGTTCCCCGAGCTGAGAGGGATACCAGCATGAAGCTGTGAGATGCAAGGATAATAATAATAATAATAATAATAATAATAATATTTGTATCAATGAATGGTGATTGAAGAGGAAGATTATTAATGAAGTGACTTCACAATGTAAAGTAGAAAATCACAAAGATGTTTCATTTTGCACAAGAATATTTACCAGCAAGCAAAAAAATGTTTATAATTTCAAACCAAGATTAAATAACTATTGACATATTTTCTACATAATTCAATGTATTTCATTTGTGAGGTAATTCATCTGAACACTATTTATCACTATAAAAAGGAATTTAGTAAATTTTTAGTGTCAATATTTTTGAAACTTTTGATTGTATTTAAGCAAAAATGGTGAATATATGAAAATGTAGCATTCGTTAGATTTTTTTAAATATTTTCCATGTTTATGGAGATACTTGTGGACGGAGATTTCACTGAGGAATAGAATAGAAATTAAATCATTTACATAAAAAAAAGGTTATGACTATAACAAAGAATTTTAATTTTTTTACATGTCTTGACAGAGTTTAAGATTAACTAATCAACGCAGGCTTTACATTCTAATATCTGCTACAAAATGTTGACAAATGATTCAATCTCAATTAACTTTTGGAATATCAATAGAACTAAGGATCAATACGAAGTAATTATACAAATGAAGTTGAAACCAGAACATCAAATAAACTATTATCTTCGACTGAGTAACTTTTTGGAATCTATTTCTGTGTATAATTAAAAAATTTTCATAATTTATTAACATAGATTTTGCGGGTATTTCCTAAACATCACGTATTATAATTCTTACGTTCATTCTTTGTAAGTAAATTTAAATATATTTTACTAAATAAACAACTTTTTCAATGAGTAGATAGTATTGGATACTAAAATAAGTTTTAAGTGTATCAAGATTATCAGGCCTTTAGATACTCTAATTTCAAATATCTACCAATTTACCACTATATGTTTAGCCAAAAATGAGAACCGAAGGATATCACAAATTTAGTAATGAAGAAGAGTACAATGAAAAAATCGAAAAGACAATTACGAAGAAAACATATCTTTCAATTGTACTTTTGAACTTTGCAGTATTCCTGTGTGGACTGCAGATAACTTATGTCTATCCTTTTCTCGCTTACTACATTACAAGTTTAAACACATCCAAAACCATTGAGCACAATGTCAATATTTGGTTGAGTATTATCTACTTCATATTTAGTATAGGACAGATGTTAGGAAATTGGTTTTACGGATTTTTGGCAACATATATTAAAGAGAGCATCATTGTCTCCGTTAATCTTATTATTATCATCGTTTGTACATTCTTTGTGTTTTATGGAAATTTGTGGCCAACAGAAATCAGAGTAAGTGAGTGATTTTCTCTAATCATAAAAAAACTTATTCATTAAAATATTTCTTCTGACATTCCACTTGTAATAAAAATAAGTTATGTCAAATTTAAAATTACAAAATACATGTAGCTAGAATATTTTAAATATTGATATTATTTCATTGGTTTTTGTTTATGCTTTGATAAGGATGCACGCATGGAATTTTTTTTGCAGGGGAAAATGAATTTTCAAACAGTAGAAGTGCGTCATTAGCAAAAGCAACACACAATTTAATTGAAATTTGCAGAACATTGTGTTTATCTATAATTTCATAAAGCACTAGTACCACTATGAGGGTCACATTAAGAGGAGAAAAATATGGCAAAGCGTGAGAGTAAAAATTTAAATGTAGATGGTAGTAATGAATTTTCATGAGAATTTGCACAATATTTAAAAATGAACAAGTTCGAGATTTATAGCATTGAGGAATTGTTGTAACTATTAAAACTAACAGTTCAACAAAAGCACTCTTGAATCAGGAGGAACTATGTAAAAGCATTCCTTGTAAAAGTCTATAAAATAGAAATTGTCAATGATATCATTACTATTTTTTGGAATTATTTACTCAAATGATTACAATCAGTAGTCGAGGCTAAAAACTTGCAAATCAAATACATATCTGCTGCATTTATAACAAAATTTATGTATCCTTAAAGTTCAGGAGATCCTCGTTTTGTTGAAAATAAATGCAGTATTCGTATAAGATACTATTCTTCCAAGTCAAATAAACACTAAATTATTGTATAGCGTCAAAAATTTTTTCGCTGTACTGCATAATGCAAGGACAACTATTGTAGCTATGTTTGTCATTTGCTTTGCTAAAATTGTATTAAGGTAATTTAAATTGTTGTATTTGAAATCTATAACACAGAGATGATCAATATAGTACTTTCAAACCTTATATTTCTAAATTTAGATAGAAATGCTGATAGTATTCAGAGCAATATTAGGTTTTTCAACTGGAATAGTAGCAGTAAGTCGGAGTTTTGCAGTAAAAGTTTTTCCAACACCCGAATTACGACAGAAG
>CABFPE010000226.1:254776-283179 GCA_900660155.1 Hofstenia miamia | reverse complement strand
ATACCCGAGAAGGGCAACCCGAATATCTGTAAGCTCAATTTCAACAACTAATCAATAAATAACAAAATACAAAACTAGTGTCTTTGTCGTTGGTCATCTAACACGATTGTTCGTTTAGCTGTGATGATTTTGGTAGCAGCTAAAATAATTTACTAGAATTGATATTTAAGAAATCTATTTTATACTTCGGCGCGGTTTCAGGGAGTACGATCATCCGCTTCGCAAACGACCTAACCATAATATGTGATTATTTCAATCAAAAATAATTTCTAGTGTTTTTCATACGATAGAAACGTGTTTATGAACAATTTTATGCTCTGCCATCAATAAACAATGTCTTTAAAAGACTAGCTTTCGTATGTATAAATATAAACCTTAAAGTTTTGGGAACCTCATAAATCATTGCCATTTCTGACAAATATGATTAGCTTTGAATAAATTGCAAATATATAATTGTTTTATGATATAAAATACGATGACGCTATGATTATGCCATTTCATTTTTTACAAGTTGTAAAAATTGTGACTGCAAAGGTGACCACTTACATTATGCTTCCAGAGAGGGTGGATTTCTAGTTCCACATAATGAATTCAGCCACATGTATTGAAATATTATATTAATGCTAAAATATTATTTGCATACTGGGCCAGGGCTACTAAAAAATTTATTACCATAAATAGGAGGCCATTAATCGATTTTACCCCTTCAAATGATGCACTAATTAATTATTATAACACCATTGCATTTCCTTTATAAGAGAAACTGGCTATCTTGAAATAATCAAGTTAAATTATTCCGCTATTATACTTTTCAGAACTGAATTTTATCTTTGAGCTGAGGTTTAACAACTTTGAATTTCGGTGAACAACACTTTTCAAAAATTGCAGTATGAAGTAGCAATGCAATGAGAATCAAGAAAATTTGTCATTGATGCTAACTTTTTAATAGATCTAAACAACATACCGCCAATTTAATTGCAACGCTCGCTACTATTTGAACAATTTGGTATAAAAAGCACTGAAATTAATGCATTTAACTTATAATTTATCATATATAGTTTAATAGGCCATTACTTTTCCATTAATGGCAGTAATTAAGCTTTCATTTTCAACACTTCATTTAATTTTTTCTCTTGAAAATTTTTACTATTAGATTAAAATTAATTTTTACGTATCCCTGTACTGAGTTTCTCAAAATTTTATGGTGGGAAAGACTAACTGCCATTGATTTTTGAATTTTCAAAATTGACATCTATCAAGGCCATACTAAAGAAAGGCCATGAACCGGAAAATTCCTCTAAATTTTTGGAGGCGGGAAAAATTTAAAGCTATATTAACACTATTTATATTCATATTCACATAAAAACTTAAATCTTAAGTATTATTCTGTAATACTATAGATTTTATATAAGTATGTGTATTCAATACATGTATATAGATCTAGCATTATAAAAATTGTCATATAAATTTTAAATTGGCACTATAAAAACAAAAATTTACAACCGTGAATAAATACAATCACTTCAAAAACTTTTGAAACTTCTTTGCATTGTTTTTATTGTGTTTTGCAGTTCCTTTGCACAGGTTATTTAAAAAAATATTCGTAGATTTTGCAATTATTTTTTGTTGGAAAGAAAATTTAAACTGATGAAAAAAGTACATTTGCTTAAAAGCAGACTGCAACCTTTGTCAACATAACAAACTTTGTAAATTTTCCACACATATGTTGAAAAAACATAAGAAGTAGCAAAGTAAAGTTACTAGAGAATCCTTCGAATAACAGAGGTGACCTTGATCAATCCAATTTGTGATAAAAGTGGAATCCGAGTGTTCCGGAATTCTAAACTGTTGGAAAAATTATTAATTTTCAAGAATGTAAAAATTAATTCTGTAAAACACTAAATAAATTTTAAATTTTTCTGAAAAGAAATGCCTTTGAGGAAGATTGAATTTACCGCATCTGTTAGATGTTTACCGAAACTGCGAGAAACTTGCATTAGCTTAAGAGGTTACTATGTGGTAAAAAGATGGTTAACAAGCTTTTTAAGTGCTCCACGCGTTAAAATAAAAGAAAAGAAAACTGTTAACAAGGGGGTACTCTAAAAAACGATGGGATAACTGAGGTGACATTAAACGCTAAAATTGGCTAAAAATGTCAAGCTAAATTTGGAAATGAAAACAGATAGCCAACCAAANTATATATATATATATCAAGGCCATACTAAAGAAAGGCCATGAACCGGAAAATTCCTCTAAATTATTGGAGGCGGGAAAAATTTAAAGCAATATTAACACTATTTATATTCAAATTCACATAAAAATATAAATCTTAAGTATTATTCTGTAATACTATAGATTTTATATAAGTATGTGTATTCAATACATGTATATAGATCTAGCATTATAAAAATTGTCATATAAATTTTAAATTGGCACTATATAAACAAAAATTTACAACCGTGAATAAATAGCATCACTTCAAAAACTTTTGCAACTTCTTTGCATTGTTTTTATTGTGTTTTGCAGTTCCTTTGCACCGGTTATTTAAAAAAATATTCGTAGATTTTGCAATTATTTTTTGTTGGAAAGAAAATTTAAACTGATGGAAAAAGTAAATTTGCTTAAAAGTAGACTGCAACCTTTGTCAACAAAACAAACTTTGTAAATTTTCCAAACATGTTTTGAAAAAACATAAGAAGTAGCAAAGTAATGTTACTAGAGAATCCTTTGAATAACAGAGGTGACCTTGATCAATCAAATTAAGATATAATTTATTTGAGCAAAGAGATGAATCTACTGCCAGATTTACTTTATCAAAATGAACCAAATATCCAGCAACATATACCAATGTTATAATTGTATCTTGAGTAAGATTTTTTGTTACGTATTCCATGGAGAGAATGTCCAATACATCAAGTTCATTATCAGACAATGGCACTTTGCAAAGTTCGCAAGAATGTACACTTGATAGATCGTGTGGAAGTCCTTGCAATTCCAGAACAAGCATAGTATTGTCAATTTTGAATGTGTCCATGATGTTACGAACGGAAATTAATATGTGGCACCAGCACACATTCTGAAATGCGCAAAGCATTCCTCTATAGTATCGCCACCAAAATGTCCAAGCATTACATATTCATGTTTATGCGGCATATCAGTTAAAAGAAGATACTTTGCTATGGCAATATATGCGTCTGCTAGTCGATAAAGAGCAGAGGCTGTGTCTGTAGACAACGATCTAACTCTTCTAGAATTAGAAATGTATGACATGTACTGCCCTAACTTTCCAATCCGTTCGAAAAACAACAGCTTTTCATCATCTAGACTTGAAATTGGCGCAGATGCAATATTTCTTGATTTTATAGGCCCTGTAGCGGACTAGCAATTTCCAACATCAAAGAAATAACTAATAATACAAATAAATGAGGCACTATCACCAGCTATTAATTTTGTGACTGAGTGACTTTCCAAACCTGAAGCAGTGTAGTTGTTAAAAACTTGCAAAGCTAAAGACATTTTTTGTCTTTAGCTTTGACGGCGCAACTGAAGAACTTGTAAGTGTAGATTTTTTAACAAAACTTTTTTGTCATGTTCGTAAAGAAGACTAATATGCTTCCATTCAGCCTATGACCTAACGTCATAAAAATTAAGTTGCTTCATTTTCTCTGTGAACCAACAATTACGAATTGATTTGATCAAAGGAGTAAGATTATTAACCAAAGTCATTTTCAAAGTTTTCAAAGCTTATTGTGTCAGTTTTCAGAAAAGAAGAAAGCTCGTCCTCTTGGCGTGCACGTATTTCGGCTGAAGTTGTTTTGCTACGCTTTAAAGGAGGCTGAGTTGGAATTACAGATGGTGCAATATTCGGAAAAACAGAAGGGGGCTCGATTGGAACAGAGTGTCCGCCTAAATATGAACAATAGGAAGTGCAAAATATTAGTTCAAAAATAGTTGATGTAATTATGCAAAAATATAAATTAAGTTTGGAAATCTTTATGTCAAATATATCTATTTAAAACTAAATTAAATCATTACAATATTTCATGACTAACTCTTATAGTTACTTAGTTCATAATTAGAATCAAACAAAACGTAAATTTTTCAATTATTTTAAACCTATGAATACCGTATCTGAAAATAACAATATATATAATTATACTAGACATTCTACAAAGTTACTTACTATTCAATAACTTGGGCATTTTATAGCATTTCTATATAAAAAATTTACTGTTAAATAAAATCATTCAATATTAAGCGAACCTTGAACTTTTTTCAATGGTACATCTTAGGGGAAGTGCAATGCACATACTGTCATATTTGAAGTGATTTCTGAAGCATCTATCTTATTATGTAAGCTCTCCAGCCACAATTGCAATATTTCTGGATCTTTGGGAAAACGATACAGAGAAACAGAAGGGGTTTCCTAATATCCTGTTTTACACCCTCCTACAGAGCAGCTACGTACCATATGTAATTGTAATGCAAGATAGCGTAAAGAACTGTAGTAAGGAAGACTGAGCAGAAATTTTAATACTGGTGCACGATGTTTTCTATTAATAGAGGGCGAGCACTTACGTAATTTTTTTCTGTGCGTGTGCGTGAAATGCTTCGTAAATGCATTATTGCATCATGTAAATCAAACTACGAAAGCAAAGACAAGCATATCAAAACATTTTCATTTCCTACAGATGCAGATGAGCGGGAAATATGGCGAAATATATCTTTAAATTTTTCCCGCCTCCAATAATCTAGAGAAATTTTCCGGTTCACGGCCTTTTTTTAACCGATTTTTTACTAAATTTTCCTATTAAACATTTCAAAATCGTATAGAGATTGAGAATTTTTAAAATAAATAAATTGATAGAGGTTCTAGGGCATAGCATTCAAGAGAATGTGTTTTTGTGTAATGTGTGATTGTGTTTTTTGTGGTATGTGATTGTTTTTGCTCATTATTACATGCTTTTGCCTGTTTTTTTGCTTTCTTATGCTTTTGTGGTGCGTGTTTGTTGTTTTACACATTATTACTTGCTTTTTGCATGCTTTCCTTTCCTTTATTGTGCTTTCTGTGGTGCTTGTTGGTCTTTTTGCACATTATTACTAGGATTTTTCATGTTTTCTTTGGCTTTGTGTTTTTTGTGATGTATGATACCTTTTTGTCACAGGCATTGAACAAAATTTCATGACAGTATTAGATTGCAAAGTAATCTGTCATAATTTTTAATTGGTGAAACTGCAATTTCAGCAAAAAGCGTCCGCATACATTTGTTAAAAATTGATTGACATGAGGTGATAATTGATGAGTCATGACCTGCAATGAATTCATGAGTAATGAGGGGGTGTGGCTAATAGATGCAAATGTTCTTGCATTACGTAGCCAAACAATAAATAATTTTAGAATGTACGTGTGTAGTTTTCCACCGTTGGAAGGACTAGTATATTGAAATAATCGTGTTATGTACACTAGTGCTAGGATATTTGCTGGGTAATACGCAGTGGTATTAAATTTCGTTAATTCTTGTTATTACCCAGAAATTGTTTTATATTTAATGCATGGACGCCTTAACCAATAAGGACGCATCACGAGAAAATGTGTGCAAACAATTGAAGGGATAAAAAGCTACTGTGCGAGAGCAAAACCACAATGAGTAATTGCACTGGCTAATTTTTAGTTCGCTGCTTGCTGCTTTGTAATTCAAATGTAATTATTATTACTCGCATTAGACATGGTGAATACATGTTCTGTTTACAACTGTAAATCTAACTATTACAAAAAGGATGGTTATGTACCAATTTATAGACTTCCTAATGATGATCAACGCCAAAAATGGATAGAGGCCTTACCAAACATTCCGTCAACTTTACCAAAAAATGTTTTTATCTGCCGAAAACACTGGCCGATAGATATGCCAAATTCCCATTGGAAATCAAATAGTGCTGGTCGATATAATGTCCTGCTGTTCCACCAACAATTTTTAATGTGCCTTCCTCTTGTAAAAAAACAAGTGCAACCTGCTCCTAGAAATTCTCTAACTCTTCAAAAATTAAGTCGAAAACGGATGTACAATAGTGATGAAGTGCATCAATTTATGGATGAAGACAATATCTGCATAAAAATTTTATCTACAAATGTTCTGACTATTTTGTCGACATGGTCTGTGCTTAGACAATTATTTGAATTGGAGACAAATGAAAAAACAATCTTGAAATTGTCAAATATTACGTTTACTGCAGTAAATCCAAAACCAATTGAAAGGCAAAATGTTGCATTGGCAATGCAAATATTCAATGAAAAGACCATTGCTGCGCTGCAAACTTATTTTCCCAATGAAATAGGAACAATAAAATTGATTGAAATAATCACAAATTGGTTTAAAATAGTCAATGTTAAAACACCATTCAAAGGATTACACAAATGCGATGGATTTCAATCTCCTATTACTAAGAGTTCAAGATTGAATTTGTCATATCTTGTTGATTGTGCTGAAACATTTTTGTCATTACAGTCAACCACTAGAGGAAGATGTCGTTTACATGGACTTACTTCAGAAACTTCCACGGCTTTATTTACAACTACTCACTGCTTAATTGATATTGCTAATTATTTGCTTGATGAAAAGCAATACAGTTATGTACTTCTTGGTAAATTGCAAAGTGATCCCTTAGAGCGCAAGTTTTCTCATTACCGTCAATTGAATGGTGGAAACTACTACATGGCAGTAGAACAAGTTGTTACTTCATTCAAACTGACATCATTTCAACAAAGGCTTCCATGTTTTCAGGAATCATATCAGCATAATCGGTGTTTCAAAAGCTGTTCATTGTGGTCTCTAGGGACTCTTACCCCAGAAGATTTTTTAATTATTGATGATTTGTACACGTTGAGTGAATCACAATACGAAATGGACGTCTGCTTTTTTGTGGCCGGGTACCTAGCTTATAAACATCCATCAAAGAATACTGGTTCGGAAATAGAAGAGTTATGTGATAGAACTTTTCTTGAAAATCTAAACCGAGGAAAGTTATCATTTCCTAACCAAAATTTATTTCTCATTGTTTTATATGCTCAACGATTTATTAGAAAAACTACAAATGCTTCGTGTCGACAATATCTTAGCTTAGCAATAGAAACGATCTCTGATTCATATTTTCTATTTGAATCAACTTTAGAATTTAGTTTTCGTTTAATTAATACTCTGTTAAAGGCTCATTGTCTTCGCATAACAGATTCTCAGGCACCAGAATACAAGAAAAAGCTTGCAAAATTTATGTAAATTGTAATTTTAGCCGTTTGTATTTTGTTTTTGATATGTATTTGATTATTAATGTGGGATTTTAATAGATTTTAAATGATAAAAGTGAGTTAATTATTATCCCTTCAATTGAATTTACACTTTGAAACGTGATGCGTCCTGATTGGTTAAGGCGTCCATGATTCAGGTCAAAGCTCTCATGTTTATGCAGCTTCGCGGAACATCTGTACTACAACAAGATGGTGCTCCTTGCCACAGCGCCAAAGTTGTGAAACAGTGGATTGCATCACAAGACTTTCGGCTGCTTGAAAAAAGTCCACTTAAAGTTTTATAGCGCCATACATTCGGTATAGCAATAAACCTTTTTAAAATGGATGTACTAACTTGAGAGAATAAAAAAGTTACCTGTCATCGTCATTTTCTATTAATGGTGGGAACTTGTATTTGCACATAAATTTCATTTATAAGCTTTTGTGTTAAAGTGTTTATCGAGTTATTGATTTTCATTAATAATAAATGTTTCTCTGCACAATTCCTAATTACATTCATACATAAATTTCAAATATAAGCTTTTTTGTTATAGTATTTACTGTTTATTGATTTTTATTCTATAGATTGTGTTATGTTTTCAGTAAACAGTAGAGTTTATCTTTCAACTACATAATGTAATTTGTAGAATGTCTTAAAATGTGTATTTATGTGTGATAAAAACACATAAAAACAAAACCATTCATGCTTCAAAATACGGAAAGAAAATCTGAACATAAAATAGAGAATAGTCGAATTTAAGTGTATGTACGTTTTCGTTCTCATTTTTAAAAGTTGATACTAATATTGTCATGAAATGTTCATTTTATTCAGTACTCCTGACGACTGATGTGATGACGGTGGAATTTATTCAACATTGTAATCTATTTTTACATTTTAAGACGTTAATATTACTAACTTTGTTTATTGTGATTACAATATATTATAAAATTTTAAATGTTTTTACACTTTTAATATCTTTGTTAACAAAAATGTGCACTTTCTAATCACACATCAATCGTGGAGAAAACAAATCCAAAAGGCAACAAAACTTAGAACATTAGAAAATATAAAGTCGATTTCTTCTTTAAGATATTTTTGATCACTAGTGCAGAAAGATTTCGTGTGGGTATAAAAATGCAGACCAATTTAGAGCAATTGCTAAAAATATTTTTTTGTGAAATGTACGCCATCGCGCGACAGATATATTTCTTAGCAAAAAATATTTCGTGTAATGTGTTTAAAAGGAAAATTTGTAAAAATCCGGTTAAACATACATTCTATGAGCTATACGCATTTGTAAACACTTTTATTCGTGAATTCAACGAGAAAAAAGGTTTTGAAAAAGTATTTATTTCATCTTTACCAGAAATGTCGATTTATAAATAGTTTTACTTTATTAACATTTTAGGTTTGTAGCATCTATCATTAACATAAGTTTATAAATTGGGAAAAACATGTTGTAATAATAATTGTTTTCCAACTTGTGAAAAAATTCTAGTTTTATATTTAATTGTGATAATTTATATAGCGACTTAAATTTCATGTTTATATAGTTTGTGATAGACTGTTTATTGGCAAATGAAATTAAATTTAGTAGAGGACATTTAGAAAATTCGTGAGAATTTTCAAAATTATTGCGTTGAAGAGGTGATTCCAATTTGATATTTTTATATTAAGAAACGAATTATGATTCTGATGAATTTGCAGCTGTTTATTTTATTCTATTCAGTTTTGATCTTGGGGCAAATGAGATCAAATTACGCAAAACAATCGCAGTTTTACTCTGCTTTAGAAATTCTGCAAGAGAGAATGCTTAATAGGGTAAGTTTAGTTAGATATTAGTAAATATATATTTGAATTCATCGGGCGATTATTGATTACTAAGGTTGCCATTTATGGGGTCAGTGGTAACAAACACCGCATATTTCCTACAAGCAGTCCACAGATTATGGTCAATATTATATTTTAAATATTAATTCGTAATTTGAAATAATTTGTTGAGTTAAGAGCACAGTTGGATGTGTGTATAGCATATTGTCCTAAAGATTAAACACCCTGGTGCAAGCCATTGAGTTCATTACACAGTGCTCATAATAACAAGGGCTGGCATCTAAATTGCGCTGTCAACTACTGAAGAATAACTAATTTTATTTGATACGAAAATTTAATTTGATCAGCATAATTGTAAATCATTATAATTATAAATAATACATTTTGAAAATTGAAATGAAACTTTAATTCTATGCATATATTATATACAATGATATAATATTCTGTAAAATTGTGAAATTTTAAGATTTTTTAAACTTCAAGTTTTGTTGGTTATGGTTGCCAAATGAATGGCCATTATTGACCATTGATCCCATTAATGGACCGTTGGTTATCAGAAGTGAATGCTTGTTGTTGTGTTGTTATACAATCTTAAACAAAAATGCTTGTAGAAAAATAGCATTAAAATTAGTATTGTATTGGATATCCACATACAAGAAGTTTTATATGCTATTATGTATTGATGAACGTTTGAAATTCCGTTACCGGTAACGCAATTTCATAAAAATGGAGCCTCATTTAACACAGCAAAATATCAAATATTACGTAGTTGAATATGTCATGTGCTCCACAATAACTTTGGTAAGGGAATTTCAAAATCATATATAAGAAAATGTGTTTGAACGACTTACTGAGTGGCTATATCACTTGTCGGAATTACTAATTAGTACCTACAGATATATCCACAGAAAACTAGTTTCCTACACAAAAACATTGTTGAAATTCAAATGCTAGAATAAATGAAAAACAAAATCTCAAAACATTCTAATTTCTAATTTTGATTACAATTGAATCACAGTAGATGAGATCAAAATGAGATATGTTCTAGGAACTAGAGAATCAAACTTTTTTTATAAATATGAAGAAAACATTAGGCCTATTTGATTTCTATTGTTAGAGGCTTCACGAAACAATTAAACTTGTCTGGAATTTCAAGTATTTACTACAAAATCTGTGTTAAATTTCACAACTTATTACAACCCATTAGTCGAAATTAAATCGATTTCTCCGAACGTTTAAAATGAGGTGACTACCATTTTATTTGAATTAATACATTTACATTATTTATATTATATTTATATATTTCTTGTTTACTTTACAATTTTTATAATATTGCATAAGAAACCATTACGTGGGAGACCAACTAGAGGCCTAACTATAGCTGTTAATCTGGGTCTTAAAGTTAAATCACAATTGTTATTTTCTTCCAAATATCTTATTGTTGTAGAGATTGGTGATATAACTGTCTGCGGTGCATACTTCCGCCCGGGAATGGATATTGACGAAATCATTGGCATAATAATTGATGAAGTTGGTACCTTCTTGCGGATAAAGGAGCATATATTTATACTAGTTGATTTTAACTGTCGCGCTGACCGGGAAAATGCTCGTGGCATACAATTTGTGGATGCCATGTTAGGTTTAGGATTTAATTGCTTAAACGAGTTGTCGGAAAAGACATATATATATGCCGAAATGGCTTCAGCACAATTTACCTTGCTTTTCAAAAGCACTCATTAACGTCTAACACCTCCATTGCAAAAAAAACCAAACACCAACATGCGAAAATCACGGTTGACATCTT
This sequence comes from Hofstenia miamia, assembly GCA_900660155.1. NCBI lineage: Eukaryota > Metazoa > Xenacoelomorpha > Acoela > Hofsteniidae > Hofstenia > Hofstenia miamia. Next base: position 272,262 of record CABFPE010000226.1, on the reverse strand, counting down.
TATGAAAAGGATGGAGAAGCGTGTCAAGATTAAGGATATAAGTGTAGATAGAATTGTACAACATTTATCTCAGTTTGATCTTAAACTAGAGTTGTGTTGTGGCGTTTCGAATATTTATGAACTCATAGTGGAGGCTTTTCATGTAGCAAAAAGCAAGGTTAGACTAGTAATTTCGTCTCAGTGTTGGTTTGATTCTGAATGCTATTACACTTTGCAGTATCTACGTGAAATTCGAAAACATATTCATAATGTTGATGATTTGTTCATCAAAAAGCACTATGAGAATATGCGAATATTCTTCAAGAGGTTATGCCGGTAGAAAAAGCGAAACTATAAGAATAACGGGCCGGTAGCATTATTGTCAGTGTTGAGGACAGTAGAAGTGAATTTTGGACAATTCTAAACTCTAAATCTTGCAACCCACGGATTGTACATGTTAATGCTAACTGCTGGTGCACCCATTTTAACAATCTTTTGAGTGGAATGCAACCTGAAATCCCAACTTTTGGAAATGTGTGAATATCGATATACCAGATCCACCATTTACTGAACATCAAATATTTTTGACGATCTTGAAAGCGCTTATGAGAAAGGCAGCGTGTTATGATGGCATTACCAATGAGGCGATTAAATCTTGTATATATGAGATAGTGCCTGCTCTTGTTCTAATTTTCAATTTTTGTTTTGACAATGCGGAAATAGTTGTGCAATGAAAAACTTCATTACTTATACCATTATATAAAGGTAAAGGAAATCAAGACTCACCTGATCGCGCTGGGTAGCAATGTAATGAAGATATTCACGAGCATTTTATCTGCAAGGTTGTATGAGTGGTCAGAAATTAACAATATCTTACCAATTCAACATTATGGTTTTCGAAGATCAAGATCTACAATACAAACTATTCGAATATTACGTGAAGAAGTGAAAAGCGCTTGCCGAATTAGCCAGGTCCACCTCTGTTGCTGTTTTGTGGATTATGATAAAGCTTTTGACTCCGTCGACAGAAGTATACTATTTCACAAGCTTCGATAATACGGTGTGTCATCCAAGTTTCTTGGACCATCCTATGGTCGATGTTTGCGTCCAATTTCATTCGTATTTGTGTGGATGAGAACATTTCAGATTCTTTTGAGCAAGTTAAAGGGTTCTTCAAGGAGAGAAAATATCACCGTTACTGTTTATATTGTTTACAGCGGATCTCCCGGGAGTAATTGGTCAATCCAGGTGTAAGTGTTTGTCTTATGCGGACGATTTTTTTAATTTGGTCTGAAAGCATCTCTAATATGCAATGCGCATTGTAAGTATTTTAGGCATATTGTACAACTAATAAGCTAAAAGTAAATCTGTCAAAAACTAAAGTAGTTAAATTCCGAAAAGGTGGGCATCTATCACAAGGTGACATTCTAATATACGATGGTAAAAGAATAGAGTTTGTGTCAAAATTCATCTACTTGAGTGTCACTCTAACAACTTGCAGTAAGGTCACTGAACATCTAAAAGTTTTATATGATGCTTCTAAGCTTGATATGCTTTTGATTAATTACAATACTGCATACAGGATCTTAAATAATGCTGTGCTTCCGTCTTGTCATATGGGCTGCAATTATTTCTAGATGATTATAGTAATCAAATTATGATTCACAATGAGAAGATCACCGCTTACTTTTGGAAGAGATGGGCAGGTATCATTAAATTTTCATCAACAATTATTATCGGCAATCAACAATTGGGAGTCCTCAACTATTAATATCGGGTGTTGGAGAGGAATTACAAAAAGAATCTACGCTCTGTTTATAACGAATAGCTTTCATAATTTGTAGTGCAGTCAAAGTAAGTGCTGGAGTATTTCTCAGGGATGCTGGTGTAAACTCTGAAATCAAGAAGTTGACAATTATTCCCATATTTTGAAATGTTTCTTATCTTTTCCCGGCAGGCGAGGTCAAAATATCTCTTCCTTTGCGGCAAATTTTGCGGTATCATAGGATCTTGTTCTGAACTGATGAAGCTGGATGTGTATATGATTTGTACATTACTAGTCCTTATTTGTTTATTTATTTATTTTATTGTATTTTTGTCAAATTATTCAAAATAAATCGTTTTCATCGATATTGCATAAAGAATATGTCACAAATACATTCTAAAATATTTTACTTGATTTCAATAAGTGTGTATCGGCATCTAAACATTAATGCAAAAAGATACAAACTTAGTTGTTGACAAATATTATGGAGTGTGTATGTAATCATGAGTGAAAATAAGATACACATATATGAGTTTGATGTGATTATTCAGGTTAATTAAAATGCGCTGTGAAAACATTTACTAAGATAGTTATATACGGCATTTGTCTTTGTAATTCGTTTGCTGCTTTTTTACGTTTTTTAGTGTGTAATTTTGCTTATGTGAATTAATTACACATGAAATTTGTTTCTATTAATTATTTTCTTCTGTTTCTCGGATATTTGATCGACTGGGCGCTATTGCTGGTGCATATTAGGTACATATTTTCGACCTATTTGCGAGCATATTTTGTCATGTTTTTAGAGCCCTAATGATAATCCTAATTCTAACATGCAAATTTGTAAGCAATGATGAAAACTTTTTAATTATTCATGGAAATATTGACCATTTATTTTGAAAATAAAGTCTTAAAATATCCATGTAATTTTAAATATAATTTTATGAGCAATCCAACCAATACCATTCAGAAATACTGTTGATAATAAATGAAAATTATGATGCGGAGCAAAAAGGAATATGAGGAAAAAAGAAACGAATTTTTTATTTCAGTGTTTTATTAGCGTCTGGTTAATAGATTTGCTGAGTCATGATGATTAAAATAATTTCACGCCTCTTTGTTCTTTGAAAATCGTATTGCTTTCATTTTTAAGTGATTAATAAAGAGTTCATGGAGAATTTAAAGTCAGCCTCTGACAAGAATCGTTAAAATTTGGAGAGTATTAAAATATTTGTTGAGGGAAATTTCTTCTGTTTTGAGGCTTTACTACATGGCAATTTCATTATTTTATATTTTTTATTATGTATTTTTTACTTCTGAAACAACTGCATTGCAAGAAGAGATTCAATCTTTGCATTTTTATTTGTCAGTGCATTTAAAATTAGATATAGAGATGGGGCAAAAAGGAACGTGTGTTTTATATTCAAGCATATAATAACCTAGGCCGTATTTTATTCATCTCTCAACCCGTAAATAGTGTTTTCCTTCTTTCCGTTATCCATACCAATATCATAAGCAAAGTTGTGATAGACAGTTATTTCCATTCCTGTATAAATTTTTCCATGAAACGCAACAATTTTTTTCTATAGGAAACAAAAACTTTTTGTGCAGTATTTCTTGAATTTAGAGGTTCTAAGGAAATTAGGGTTTTACGTCACCGAAATTGTTTTAGTCCTAGTCAATTCAGTACCATTGCGTTTGTTGTCAGTTCCTTTCCGAATCCCTTGAAATTTCTCGTTTTATATTTCTATGTGAACACACAGCAAAACTTCTACTGTACTCTGATATCTGTGGTATAATATATTTCATTTATGATCCCAGTCCAATCTTCATCCCTGCATCACTGAAATGATTTGTTCGATGTCGCAATTGCACTCAGTTAAATGTGGCGCGCATCCACATTTGGGTATAGGTCTTGCAAGCTCATATTTTTCAGACATTCACGCTTCATTACAATAATATGGCAACAGGGTCAAATTTGATCAATACTCGAATACCCATAAGGTTAAGCTGATCTGAAGATCACACAATACAGAGTTGGAACCGGCTGTATACTTGTAATGTGCAGGCCCGCGATTTTTCCGGACTGGGCGGGCTGTTCAACACTGAGCCCGCACATTAAGCTCTCAGACCGTCCGTTAAAATCTCAGTCCCCCCGTAAAGTAAATCCACCGTGACGGACCAGCAAGCTGGAAATGGCAGCAGTAAAAACAAAAAGACTTATTGGGAAAAAAAATTGAATAAAAGAAACAAAGGAAAATAATTGAAAAAAACAATCAACATTTAAAAAAAATGAAACAAAAACAAATAACTAAATTAACTTGTTCATCTTGCATGAGCGGATCACCAATAGTTCGTTGACATGATTTCCGTGCAGCCTGGTGCGTTTGCATGACAATATTTTCAGCATCACTAAAACTTCTTTCAGATTGATCAATACCTAAGTAGCAAAAGCAATAACTTTAAGATGAAGAAAAGCTGATTGCCTCCAAAAGTGCAAAGGCTTCATGATTTTCCTGCTAGACATTGCTGCAATGTGCTTAATATATGGGTATATTCATCACTTAGTTGATGGAATTGATTACCGTCCGAATCTGAATCAAAAAATGATGGTGTCTTCTTTAAAGATTTTGATGGAGGTCAGATGTTTGATGAACTATCCGCGATTTCATTGATATGTGCATGAATTTGCTTTTCTGCAATTTTTCTCGAGTTTTTGTAAACTCTAATGGAATGACGGGGATCTAGAAGAGTTGCGATATACTGATACGCAATTAATTTTGGCAGCACTTTTCTTGTTCGTAATGCTTCACATTTTACTGAGATTAAAACAGTCATTTTCACTTTCAAACGACTCCAGCTTTGTAATAAGTTTTTCAAAACAGGGGTAACCAAATTAATTGTTGGTTTTTGTTCTTCCGATAAGATTTGCGTAGCCTTAACAAACAAATTCAATATGTCCATCAAGTCTTTCAGCAAATGTCGTTTTAGATTCGCAAATTTGTCAAGATATTCTTCTTTTTCGAACAGTATGCCTTTTTTCGTTATAATTATTTTCTATAGAAGACAGCACATAAAAGTGCGTATTCCACCGTGCTTCCACTTCTTGCTTCAGCTTTGTTGGCAATCTATTGTTCAATCAAAACAGGACAAACTGATAATAAATCTGGTGTAGAGTTAATCTGATTCATTAGCAAATCTTTCAAAGCAGTTTTAGCAGTCTCGTAGTATTGTGGTAAAACCTGACGCTGCTAGTTGTTTTCGGTTCTTCATTGACCAGCTCCGTCCCAGCAGTAGTAATTCCGGCTTTGATCTAACCGTTTTTGATGTTGTTCCAAGAAACTTATTCCATGCTCACTGGATCATAAACATGACCTCCAACGGATTCATGCGTTTTGCATCCCCTTGAGCGAAAATTTTAACCCCAGAATCATCTATGATATCTCAATTACAATAAGTTTGGCGATTCAATACATGAGTCGATCATTCTCTTAGAAAAATTGGATTTATTAATCAGGGTGTTGGATTTATTAATAGATGGCATTTCAATGTATAAATATATTCCAGACTAAATTGGATGTATCATGGATTGATTTATTATCAATGGATTTATAAAGTGTACTGTGTTTAAAGCGCTTAATGTATGGCCTTTGGTAGGAAAAAATGCAGTCGGTTGGGTTTGTGAGAATTCGGTTGCTTAGACACAATTCAGCTGATGATAGTCAAAGCAGATTTATCAAACCGAAGCTACTAGAGATCTCAATTAATCAAATGCTAATTTAGTTTTTTTGCTTTACTGTTTCCTTGGTGCAAACCGAATAAGAGGATGTTTGTTAGCATTTTATGATGGGTATGATGTGCCAAAATTTTTTGTTTATTAAAGCCCCATTGTTAGCAAAATGGGACTCACCACTGGTCCTCATTCATGTTTGACTGTCATGATTAAATTTACATTTGTTGTGTATATAAACGTTTATAATTGTTATCACCATTTCAATTTCTATTTTCATTGAGTGCAGGGTTGTAGCCAGACCTTGGGAATAAGGGCGCCTATGAACATTCGAAATGATGTTTGCACACAACCTTATATCACCAGAAATTCAATGTACAAAATTACATAATTGGCACGCACACCTCGCCAGATGGCTATTGATAACACTGCAAATGTGCTCGCCAAGTTCAAAAGATCATTTGTGAAATGAGGTTGAACCCAGTGTGTTGTCGTGTATTGGATTCGTCGTGCATCCGGTATTTCGTGTATTTATTGGAAAATTTCCGTTCGTGTACGGTAAATATTTAAATTTTTTGTGTATGTATTTCGTGTATCTCAAGAATTTTTTCCGTGTATTTTTCCAAATTTTTGCAAATGTTTTGGCAAAAATTTTTAAACACCTTGGAGCCATCTTGGCAAAATGTTGGGTCCATTTTTTGAAAACAAAAACTAAGTACTGTTTATTCTAAATAAATTGAAACTCATAACTATTATCAATGTCCAAAAGCCACTTTGACTATCTTTTCCAACGTTTCTGGCTTCATTCTCATTCTGTTTCGTCGATTACATGTGCGAAGTCCACAGAGACTGAACAACCTCTCAACGGATGCTGAAAATGCGGGGCATGAACATTTCAAGTACTAGTTGGATCAATTTCGGGGTATTCGGCGAAAGACACATTTTTGAACCAGTAGTCGATCAGATTGACATAGATAAGCAGTTTTGGTTCTTCCAGATAGATCTGTAGTAGCTGGCCCCAAGTTTGGCTCTCTGTAGATGTTTGATTTTCAATGTTGGCAAAATCTGAAAGCCGACAAATTTTCCTCGGTTATTGGGAGTTTTGCTTCGAAATAACGAAATGTGTGCTTCATCGTGTTGGCATGCTCAAAGGTGAGAACGTGCGTTGACGAGACAACCGATTTTGTAAAGGTTAATTTGGAGTTCGGATCAAGGCATGCAGCCACTATGAATTCGACTTGACCACGCAAAACTGGTCCCTTATTGAGTTAAGCAATCGTGCTTTTATTTGTTTGAATATGATTTCGTGTTTTCAGGTACTTCGCGATTTTTTCGTGTATGTATTTAGCTGTATTCCTCTAATTATCGTGTATGTACGGTACAGTAGATCTTCCCGAAAAACACGATCCCTTCCGTGTATTCGTGTATTATGTACAATACACAGTTGAACCAATTCATTCCGTTGTTAAGAAATACATGAAGTACCATATTTATACTTTCAAGAACCAATGCTGATACGAAAATGATGCTTTAATTGTTATTTTAACAATTTTATATCATACTATAATAAACACTATGTCTTCCAGATTTACATTCCTTAACTCCACAATTATACTTCAGTGTTTGTTCTTTTGTTCCTTATCGTTTCTAGAACATGTATGAAATGACTTCTTGAAAAAGATAATGGTTTTTTAAATTTCTTCAAAGTTGTTTACAGACAGTTTCGTGAGACTTTGAAGGCATTGAAGTGCTTCATCGCATGTTTTGTTTGTCGTTAATTGTCTTTGAGTATCCAAATGTGCAATGAATAAATCTTCGCATCAATATCAAGTAGACTTGTCAACGAGCTGAGCTTCTAACAAGCCGAGCCAAGTCGAGCTTGAGAAACTATCTCTTTTTTAGCAAAGCAAATTTATAGTACTGCTTGTTAATTTGATTGTGCAGATTTCCTTATATTTTCATTCAAAATGCCTATCTTATATCTTATTTTAGAAATGTTTATTAAATAATAGGAAGAGCTATGTAAAAAATACTGAGATCGCAATATTTTGGAAAAAATTATCAAGCTGAAACGAGCCTCATTGAAAGATTTTATGTGGCGTGCCTAGTTGAGCCAAGCTTAGAAATTTTTTGCTCGTTGACAAGTCTGTTATCAACACATCAGTCATTGGACAGATGTTGCTGACAATACAAATAAATTCTTCTTACAATAATATTAATCATAAATTTAATTAGATATTAGAAACAACACAACTGATGTATTTTTAAAATATTCTTAATAAAATCGCTTACAATGATGAAATTTACATTTCCTGTTGTTTGATGGTATTTCTATTGAATGTTGGTTATTAAGAATCGAGCAGAATGCAGTAAATAAAATCCGGCCTTTATTTTGACAAACAAGAGTATCGCATATAACAATAAATTAGTGCAGATCGATTTTTGAAGTTAAACACAATGTCCATGCCAAGGATGAGAATTTTTTTAGTGAAGTGTTAACGTATACTTTTACGCTTTTTTGGAACAATTACGATTTTGAGTTATTTTACTAATTGACTTGGGTGTCACAATTCTACTCATAAATTACAATTTAGTGGCTCATAAGTAGGGCAACCACTTTCTAGACCTAAAAATTGCATTTATAGAGCTAACGATATCACCTGAAAATCCAATTTCTAGACCTGGAAAATAGACCTAAAAAAGCAGATTTTCGCTCAAATTGTTATTGATTAAGATTGTTATTTGCATAACAGAGCATATAATTTTCAATGTTTTCATCTAGAAAAATTCGATCATCAGACAGCAAATTTTTTTTGCTTGCTGAAGGATCGTTCCACATCGCCACTTGATGGCTGGCACCTGCTAAGTAGTTGATAATCCGCAAGGGAAAGGTTGCCATCTCTTAGCTGGTAACAACAATGTAATGAAAGAATAATGAATTAATGAGATATTATGGATTGCCATCCCACTTACTGATTTAATTTATGCCATATCCAGCTTCACCTGTGAATTTTGACAAAATATGACCTATAAGACTTTATAGACTTTATGGTTGGCCTACTCATAAGGATGTTATCATTGGTGCATACAATAGAAATAATGAAATAAATAAACTCCCGGCACCAATTTATGTTAACTCTCCAATTATTTCCACTGATATCACGCGTGTCTCTTCGTTAGTGAACGAAGTTTTGTCCACAGTACATCATTATATACACTGGCTTAATACTATTGAGTGCATTCCCTCTATAAAAATTCTCACGCATTATAATTTTTCAATCCGCATGTTTTTACGCCTATTTTAATGATTTTTATTCCCAATTGATATAGGATTTACTTGAAAACATTTGCAAAAACAGAAAATACAAATACTTGTCTGGAATCTAAACGATATATAAGAAATGCAATCTGGTTATTGAGTCAAACAAATTTTGAGCCGATTCAATGTTAATTGCAAAAATGATTGAGCATATAGCAAGGTTGGACACAAGCTGTAGTTTATCAAAACTTCAAAATACAAATTTTATTTGTAATAATTAGTAGTAAAAATTAATTGATGCAATTGTTATGAAATAGTGTCATTTAGAATTTTATTATAGTGCTTGTCAATCTAGATCATTAGCGAGTTTACGCTCTTAAAAATGTATTTGCAAAGCTTGTAAGGCATCACTGTCAAATCTTCAAATGTTGATAAAAGTTACCCAAACATCTTTAGAGTTGGCTTAATAAGTTGAAACACTATCAAGTGTTGTTTGAGCAAGCTGCCAAGTGACAGAAGAATAAATCACATGGGATTTAAAGTTCATCTACCCAACTAAAGATGACAGTTCATTGATAAGAAAATAGAGAACAAATAAAAGAGAATGTGATGTCAGAGGACAGAGAGAGAAGAGATTTGAGGTAAGCAGTAGGCTATGCTGATACAAGTTTTGCTTGAGCTTAGGCAGAAGTAAACTCGTTAATTATTTTCAATAATTTTGTGATTTATATTTATGCTTTGTTGGAATTTAAAACTTAGTTCAAATCTAGTTGTATTAATTTAACATTAATAACAAGTCTGTAATCAGATTGTCATTATACTTTAATTTTTTAAGTTCTAAAAGTAAATTAGTAGTTAAAGTTAAAGTATTAAGTTTAGGTGAAAACCAATTGACCTACTAAAAATAAAAGTTATCTTTTAAACTTAGAGGATAACGTGTTACAGAAAATTAAACCGATTAACAACTGAATTTACCTGTTGAATTGACTGCATTTAATAATAAAAACTATTCCCTAGTAAGAACAAACCAAATCGGGTTAATCAAGAATTACAAAATTCATAACAAGGTTAAACATTTTATAACATATTTTATTAACAATTTTTTCAACACAGGCAACATTAAGTATCAAATTTACATTTTCAATCTTATTGCTTGGTGATAAGAATAAAAAATTATTATCCAGTTGCATATGATGGTCAAGATTTCGACCTAATCGCATTACACATAATTGGAAATTTCAACATTCAATTTCACTGATAATCAAATGCAATATTATTATACCAGCCAACATATGAACTACATTATAGGAAGGAAGTTGAACACAGGAAGAATAAATTTGTTCAATAATCACTATCGACGTTTTCTTTCAAATATGATTTCAATTCAACAACTCTTTATTATTATTTGTGGAATTTTTTTATATGGTTCGGACGCCATGTTTAATACTGCAATAGGACCAATATTTCCTTTGGCAGCTGTAGAAAGAGGTATTTCTTCGTTTTGGATAGGCATGGTGTTTTCATCAGTGTTCTTTACTATACTCATTGCAAGTTTCATCTGGCCAATGATTCTAAAGCCTCCACATTATATTCGAGCGTATGTAATTTCTGGAACATCAGTAGGATTTTTCTTTATTTGTTTTGGTATTATAATTTTTATTCACAATTCGAATGTATTCCTTGCTTTGTGTATTATAACCAGGTCTCTTGGAGGAATATCCGTTTCTTTAATGTATGCATGCGCAATACCTGTTATTACAAACATTTATCCTGAAAAAAGTGGGGTTATTATCACTGCAATGCAGTGTGCTGGATTTATTGGAATCTGCATGGGACCTGCGATAGCCAGTGCGTTATTTAGTATTGATGGATATTACCTACCTTTCACTATAATAGGAGCAGTAGTTTTCATAATTGCAACTCTAGTGGGATTTTCGCTTTGCGCTAAAAAATTTCAACCAAATAAGGAAATTGACACTATTAATCGCTTGGACTTCTTCACCTTTATTTCTCGACCGCATGTCGTAGGCATAGGTCTCCCTTTTTTTCAGATGGATTAATGGCTGGCACAAATCTTGCATACGTAACAATATATCTTAAAGATGTCTTTCTATTGGATGAAACCGAAAACTATTCTGTATTCTTAGCGTATGGTTTAGGTTTTACAGTTATATCACCAATTGTTGGCATTCTTGTAGATAAGGGATTCAGCAGTTTTCTCATGGTATTTGCTATCATCATGTTACCACTATCATTTTTCAGTCTGGTCTTTATTGAATCCCTGTACATATTCACTTTTGCATTCTTTGTCTGTCGGCATTTGGCGGTGTGATTAGCAGTACAACGATGTTGTATTTTATTAAAGGGGCAGAAAAGTGCAAGTTTACAAATGCTTCCCATAATAAACTTTTGGCAGCATCATTATTTTCTAGCATACGGGTGTTTTCAAGAGGTTTTGGATCGTGGTTTTTTGGCGGCATTCTGGTGGAATTCTTACCAATAAAAACAGTTTGGACAATAACATCCATAATTATGGCGATTTCATCCTTTGTATGTTTCGTCACCATGAAAAATCAGAAGTATTTTAAGAAAATGTATTATTAATATTAGATAAAATTTATCAAATTTTGCTAATTATTTACATTGACAAAATATGAAGATAATAATTTTGAGATAAGAGGAAACTTTTTTAGGGAGTTAGATTGCCTAATGAGATCATTTCTGTACTAAAGGAACTTTTAATGTTGAAAATATACTAATAATGGTTGAAATAGTTTGGACTCCTTATATTTGAATTACAAATGAACAAAATCTTTAAAGTGATATATAATTAAAATTTAACAGATATTTAAATTTTACTTTATTATTATCAAAACTATTTTACATAAAGCAGTAAATTTTATTGAAGCTACAGTGTTTGGTATTTGGGTTAATTCACATACATTACAAATTCACACTTAACTTAACAATATGAGAACAATCAAAGATGCAAAAAAGTTAATGAGAATATAGAGCTCTCATACTCAAAATAAATGAACAACTCTATTTTGCTTCCAGAATTTATCTCGCTATTGCTACAAAAACGTGTTTTGTTCACGGATTTAAGCTAGCTCAAAACGTTAGTCTTCCATTCCACAGATATGGACATCGGCCAAACCTTTAAGTGTATGCTCGGGCCATTTAAATTAATGAAAATCGGCCCACTTTTTTCGACTTCCTAGACCAAAGAAAGCGAAATAATATCTAAACATTGAAATTGAAAAACATATTGTCTATTAAATGAGTATATTACACTAAAGTAAAATTGGAAATTCTGAATTATATTTTTCAACTTGCTGTATTACATTCACTGCATTTAAGTTAGTTTTGATATGTCGGCCTGTTTCCACGTTACATTCGCTCAAGTCTGCTTGACAGTAGGGTCCCAACAAATTTCCATCTCTGTATTATACCTGCAGTTATTGGGTCTGCAAAAATCGATGGATTTCCAGCTCTTTTAAAATTCATTCCAACTTATCAATTTTTCAAAGTTTACAGTTTTCAATTCATGAACTTAATCACTAGAAAATCGAATTAAAATCAATTGACACTGTCTCTTACAATTCAGCAATTCATCAAATCTTGCACATCACGTTTTATAAATGATAATCTTATTTAAAAGAGAATCTCAGAATAGCTAGCTTGTCAAAAGCACAAAAATATGCAATTTTCAATTTTCATGCTAATTGCCAAATGTTGTGGACGTGCTTGATAAAGAAATTGAATTGGGATTTTTCAAGCATTTGCTTTATACTCCATATGTAAGGAATATGATAGCAAGACAATTTTGACAATCAAAATATAAAATACCTCCATAATCGCTTTACATAATTATTCATTTAGGTATTTATATTCTTAATTTGACTTCTTAATACGAAAATTCATTCTCAGTGAAGCTAAATTACTTGAACCGAAGTTCTGCCATAATTTTAAAGCATTTTTGCAAAGGCAATAACATCATCAATAAAAAAATTATGCCTTACCAAAGAAACGTGTTGAAATTTTTGCGCATACCCACAGAATTGTAAATTGTTCCTATGCCTGCCCGGAGTTCATACATATGTGTACATATACAGTACTGGCCAAAAGTTTGGGAACACTTTCCCAAATTTTTGTATTTTACACTAAAAAACGCAATGTAGAAACAATATAATAACACAATGTAGAAACAGTATGATAACACCATGTAGAAAGTAGTTAATTCAGAAAAACTCACTAATATTCCGCGAAGCTGCATAAACATGGGAACTTTCTCCTGAATTATTTTGAGGTAGGCCTTGGCTGTATCTGTCTTGTTGTGAGGAACAAAATGCATCTCAGCACGCCCATTTGCGGTTATAGCACCCCAATTAATCACAGAAGGTGCTGAGCGGACAGTTTGTTGCGTGTAACGTGTGTTGAATCTTTGGTTTCTTGGTCGTCGAACGTGTCGCCAGTATGATGTAAACTGGCAAATCTTGGATTTGTCACTAAACATTACTTGATGCCAGATCTCAGGGGTGTAGTGTTGGTATTGCTTGCAGAAGCGCAACCGGTTTTTGAATGTTCTTTGAAGACAATCGGAGTTTGGCTGCTGGTTTGCATGATGGAAGGTCCAAGGTAGTATTCAATTGACGCCTAATGGTGCGTGTTGATACATTCTGCACTACCGCACCTAGATTTGCTTTAACTTCAGAAGATGAAGAGAATGGTTGATTGACGACGTAACGGTGAGTGAGACAGTCAGTTTGAGGGGTTGTCACTTTTGGTCTTCCAGACCGGTTATTAATTTGATTGGCCAAATGAATCTGTTGTAAATTCTAAGAAAAATTTTGAATTCCAGGAATTTTATGAAGTTTCCAGGAAATAGCATAAAACACACTTTAGACAGGTTACTGTTTCCAAACTTTTGGCCAGTACTGTACATATATATATATTTATATATATATATATATATATATATATATATAGATATACATACAGTTACATCTCGCAATCTGTAGTATGGAAATGTCGATTTAGGTGCGTAGAGAGTGAGTTGGAGATCCACGAGGCCAAAGAAACGAGCAAACTTTTTATTTCTAAAATTTGAACACAACTCAAGTGCATATAAAAAAAGCAAATCAAAAAATTCTTTAAGAACTTTGATTTCTCAAAAAATTTGTTTCCCAATGTTTACATCTCGCTCTCTATGCGCCTTGGTCACTGTATGCCAGTGGCGGCGTGTGGCATTATGTTCAGAGTGTATAAGTATAATATTCTTACGTTTTTCATTTTCAGCAAATATTACACTGATACATGAATAAATTTGCTCATAAATTTTGAGGAAACTCAATGATAAATAAAATATGAAAAACGTAACAATGAAATACAAGAATCTCTTGACCAATATATAAACAAAGCAGCAAACTTTTTAAACCAGGAGCCAAAAATATAAAAAATCTAGATTTTGAAGATGCTCATCCATTTCCTTAAGACTGACATGACATTTAATATATTAGGCTTTGCCGTGTTTGTGTTCATTTTGTTTGTAGATATTTGCAATTTAAGGCAGCACAGTGCTTAGTTAAATAATATCTTAAATTCATTTGGAAACTTTTATGATAAAGCTATAAAATCGCTGATGATCCTTAGAATTCATAAGGATTTTGAAGTTTAAGAAATTTGAAATAGGGATTAGAAAGTGACATTTGATAGTGTTCCCAAATCATAATAATGTTGAGGTTCTTGGGATAGGATCTTATTAGGATTGCTATGGTATGCTTTTGATCACATTTATTCACTTGATCCTAACCCTCTCCGGAAGTTTCAACATAAGAAAGGCATACGTTTCTACTGTTTCAACTAATTTCCCCATATGCCAGACAATAGATTGAGGCTATCCATCTCTACGGCCCGGTGATTACAGACTAAAGAATTATTGCATTGGCAGAATTAAATATTTAAAATATAATTTGAAACCAGTTTTTCTTACGCATCTTAAAAAGCAAACAGAATTTGAATATGTCAAAAAAATAAATGAAATATTGAATTACAAAATTGAGAATTCGAAAATTTTCAAGGCTGTATATATGATCTTCATCTAATATCTTTATAGTTTCTTAATGTATTAACCTTAAAATATGTACACAACATGAATTTTTCATGCAATTTAGGAATTTTTTGAAAATGGTTAAAGTAATCAAGCAGGTATTTGTCCGTATTTTAGTAAAATCATGAAAAGGGTGGATCTTAGCTTACTATATACTGTTTAATAGAGTAACACACTAACGCTAGGTGCAAGTTATGTTCAGTTTTAAAATTGTAGCTATAACATTAGATGGGCTCAATATACAAAGACCTCCCAGATTTGGAAATATTGTACAAAGTAGGCTAATTTTAATAGGCCAATAGGTTGGTCAGTTTCTATCTGATCTTGAAAGTTGTTGCACCATTCGATTTTTCATCGATAAATATAGAAAGAAAGGTACTTTTTCTTCTATTTTAAACAGAAAAAGTTCTTTTCACGGCTCGCACCACCTTTTGTAGGCACTATTGCATTAATTCCGTACACTTGTTTCTCGAAAGGTGTACTATTTCATTTTATTCCACCTTTGTAATCGTGCTCAGTTTTTGATTGGCCGTTAGTTTAAGTGTTTAAGAGAAAGGTGGATGAAGGCAATTTGGTCCGCTTTCTGATGAACATTCTGATTAGGTAAATTGTAAATTTGTAGTTTAACGTCAAACGGCAAAAAATCGCATTACAAATTGCACTTAAGGTGTGTTCCCACTATCGACTTTTATCAGCAGATTTTAATCGAAAATGCAATTATTTTCGTTCACATTGGCGATTTTTTATTATCCGATTTTTTATCAGAAAAGCGGAGTTGGAAGAGCGTTCAGACTATCGATTTTTTATCAGATGATAAATTATCATCTTTTGATTGACAGTAAGAAAAACAACAACATCTATTTATGGATTGGTTTGTCTTGGAATGTAAACAATGTTTACATATTTTGAAGTTGAAATATTTCAACGACAATAATTTACGTTTTGGAAGTCTGTTCCCTTCTTGAGAAGTAAGCAATTAGTTTCAAGTAGCTATTCGACTAGTTTTAGTACCATTCAGACTATCGACTTTTATCAGCTGATAAATTATCAGATGACAGTAATCTGGCTGTTTTGCCAAAAAAATCGGATGGTGCGTTCAGAATATCGACTTTTATCAGCCGATAAAAAAGCAGACAGAGTGTTCACACTATCGACTTTTATCACCAATTTCTTGACAGATGATAAAAGTCGATAGTGGGAACACACCTTTACTGCTGTAAAATTTGTTTTTATTTGTTAATAATTTTCCATTTTAGATGAACTAGCTATCTACATTGTTTTTGTAATATCATAGTCTGTTTATTTAGTTCGAAATTTGGGTATTAAATTAGTTTTGATTGTTATTTAATATTGTATTTTTCAAGGTGGATCAAGTCCACCTTGCCCACCCATAGCCGCCGCCACTGCTGTACGCATCAGTAACAATCCTAGAGAGTTTTTGCCTTAAATAAACAGCAATATCAACTACTTATGTGAATGCCCACTTGAATACTCACTATATATCAGCACAAACACAATAAAATTTAATCTGTCTAATCTGATCATTGTAAAATATTTGTGTTGGCGTGTTTTAATATACATTTTTTCTTCAAAGATGTTCTAAATATTGAATTTGCCAATATATCACCTAGCTAGATGTTCAGAGCTGATTTTAAAGTAAATGTTATATATAATTAACTAATTGAACGGAATAAATTGTCATTGAATTTACTGATTTTCGAAATTTTGATGCGTTTTTCTACAAATAAGATCAATTTAAACAACTTCTATTATCAATCACGACTTTAACTGATCAGGATTACAATCTTTAAGTAATCAAAATGAAGCAATCCTCTCAATCTTAAGCTCTACAGTAGCGTGGCCAGATGTCCTGCTTTAAGAGGGGTATTCCTGTTATTGAGCATTTTGTTTGTCATCCTGCTCTTTGGAATAAAAAATGGTGTTGGCAAAAACAACAGCATTGTCGATCTTTTTGGGAATATGGAAATACCCACCCTAAAATACAGCTGACAATACAAAGAATCAAAGAGGACATAAACAATGAATTTGTATTTTAATATTTTTGAAAACAGTTCAGCCGAAAATATTTTAGGTTTTTTAGAATATATATATATATATTTTAAAATTGAATCCACCATTTGACGCGTTTCGATCTTTTATTGATCATCGTCAGAATATTTTCCCAGAAAATTTTTTTACAAAACTATAAACTACACTTTATAATTAACTAAAATAATTGTATATGATAAGATTTAAAATAGATGTAATCTTTGAAATGTATTCATTTGCTTGTTTAGTATGTTGGTCCGTTCTAATTTCTTTAAGTATAATGCTTCTCCTATTTTTGTATTGTTAGTTTTTATAATGATGTTAAAATTGTCTTTCTTAATTTCATGATGGTGTTGAAATATTTCAGTATTTAAATGTCCATTAATATGCTCTTTTATACGTTTCCCGAAATGGCGGCTTGTTTCTCCAATGTACAATTTGTTACAATTGTCACATTGATATTTATAAACTATTGAAGAAACTAAGTCTTCGGGAATGTTGTCTTTCTTCAAGTTATCACTTCAAAATTACCAACACTGGCTTATACATCCCATTTACATCTTATTGTGACAAGAAGTATAAAATCAACAGCGTCAAG